>BMAW01096233.1:196477-216503 GCA_019974015.1 Nephila pilipes
TGACTTCTAATTTTACTTTTTATTATATTCATGCAAGAGAACGCTAGCTCACACGAATATGTCCACCCGAAGATCCATATGCCAACTTCTTCACCTCACCGAAGCATTATGGAAGACTATTCCATGCGCCAAATACGAGGGCCTCAACTTGCGGAATTTCTGTTAGAGCTTCCATTTGTTCTACACGATATGCAAGTATTTTTGGACGTCCAACTCTTTCAACTTGCTTTTAAGTTCTGTGAACTTGCTATTCCCCATATCTTTGGTTTTCAAATTCAAAAATTCCATTTGAAACAATCCAACATGAATTCCAAATGGCTCAACGCTGATCTCATTTGTATTTGTGTTGAGAAGATTTATCATGAACGTGAGAGTGCTTTTATTTATTTGGAATTGCTCGAATCTCTCATCGAATCCACCTTCCTGTTTTTAAAACTATGCTGAAGTCATTCGTGCCAATAGTTGCATTAGTGGTCATTGCGATACTGTTTCAGATTTTTAAAATGAAGTAATTTACCGCTCTCCATGTATTTAATAAAAAGTAGTAATTTTTTTTCGAAACACACTACTTCTTCAAGCAAGCCGTAGGCTGGGTTGCCCTTTCCTTGCAATTTATATTTAGTTCATTTAGTTTCATTGTGGTATCTACCATGAAATTGGATTTTTGCAGCCATTTGTCTTCTTTCAATTCGGGATGTTCAACGCTTTCCTCATTGAAGAGCATTTTTATTTCTCTCAAGAACAAAGTAAAACGTTACAATACGTTACTTCTGGAAAACCATCGCACTTTATTGTGCATAAAACTGGCTACATATTTCTTAAAGGAAATCTTTAAACTGACGATGGGAGAGTGCCTTTGCCAAAATATTGTTAATGATCTTAATTACCAAGTTCATGAACTGAACAATTTCAATATGTATGCATACAAAGCGCTTCATGATGAATTATGCAGTGAAACGTTAGAATTTCGTGGTTTATTTTTTTCTGAAGCATTCACGTTACTCTCTATGTATTCCTATCATACTTCTGAATCCCTCAGTTTCTATAGAAATGATTTTATCCATATCGATTATATTGTCTTCCAGGCATTTTTGCACAGCATTTTCTATATCTTCTTCACGAGTTTGCCCTGAGAGCGGTAGCAATCTTAGCAGTACTTTTTTTGAAACTTAAGATGACATATACCTGACAAAAAGGGTAATTTTAGTAGTGTCTTTCATGTTGCAAGAATCATCTATAGCAAATGATAAGGCAGAAGCCAATTGAATGTGTTCCACTTGCATATGTGTTACAGTTGAATACTTTTTAGCAGTTCTATCTTGTACAGTTTTAGAAGATAATGGAAAATCGTTGATTTTATATTTCATTAATTCTGCACTAATTTTAAAATCATGAAACAGTTCTTCAGATGCAAGTATAAAACAGTCTGACACACATACCAACTCTGAATGATTTTCTTCTTTTTGTAATTCCTAATGATACTGTAAGACTAGCCAGATTTACAATATTGAAAGATTGCGCCTAGTTACTTAGTATGGAACTTGACTGTTGTTGGGTTTTTTGGAGCTCTTCAACAGCTATTTTTCGTGCGTCATCGGTTGGCTATTTACCAGCAAATTGGGTATGTTTTGTAGTGAAGGGTCTCTCCAAATTCGACTTCTTATGGTGTGCGTGTTTTTCGTGGTCATTGAGACAAGTTGGAAGGCCATCTATGTTGGATATGAAGGCAAACGATTCTGTCTACTCCTGATTGAATTCTCGGTTTTCTTCTTCTGTTCTCTATTTTTACCAGATGCCATGCTGGAGGTGGAGCTGAAAAAAATGATTTTCTTAAACTTTACTTAAATATTTAAAATGACAAAAAAATTATTTACCGATATAATTTTTTCTACACAATCCTCAGATATCTAATCCAATTATGTTACTGATTTTATTATATTATACGCGTACATATCTTTGAGAAGATAATTCGCTTCTATATCGTATTCTTCCTGAAACAACAACGTGAAAACCGCAAGTGATTAAATTAACACACATGTAATGACACGTCTAGAGTCTAGACACGTTGTCTAGACTCTAGATAGTGGCATTTTGGGAAAGACGGAAATAGAATGCAATTGGCTGAAAGATAAACATGGTCACAGAGTTTCATCTCTAAAAACAAAACAATAGCTCAAATTTATCTCAATACGGTCATATTAAGCGTAGCCATTTGTAATTAACGACTATAAAAATAGAAACTAATGAGAAATTAGGTACATAAAAAATGTTTTTTTCTTATTTTTTTAAAGTTTTTGATGATAAATTATTAATTTTTTCGTATGAAACTGGAGAGCCATAATTTTACATCAAAAGAGCTGCAGGTTGCCGACCGCTGCTGTATACGAAAATAATTCGAAGTGGGGAAAAATGATGTCCATTCTCAACCCTTGTTGCCATAATTATAGATGGCCGTGCGGAAAAAATCTGTGAACTTGAAGAACCTATTCTAAAGTAACAAACTATAGTAATTCCTTTTAGACTTATAAAAAAATATTACTTACAAAATGTCGCATAAAAACTTTTATTTCAATAGTGAAACACAAACGATAATTGTAAAATTAGGAACGAAGAATAATAAATAGCTTAACTATCAAACAAATTAATCTGTTTTAGACAATCAAGGTATATAATCAAGGAAATATGGTATAATGTAAGTAATTTTTGTTTTTAAATATCTTTAAAAATAACTTATCTTCATCATGCTTAAACACAAATAAAATATGCATTTCAGAAAACTTATTTTTTTTTAAAGAATTATTTAGAATACCAGGTTGTTTCTTAAAACGATTGAATATTTTGAAATAACTAACACTTCTGCAAATGTTACATTTTTATGTATTTTTTCCCCATTCTTAGAATTTTTTCTCACATTTCTGAGTATAGTTTAGATGTAAAAATTATATTCATAATTTTACAAAATATTTCTCTCAGACATTTACAAAAATTAATTTTAAGAAACGACTGCATGCTCTTTTGTGAACTTTTAAAAAATAACTTATAACTGAAATCAGCATTCTATGAATACAGAATAATCAAACAATTGATAGAAAATAACTATAAAAGACTTCAAAGCCTTTTATTGAAAAAACAATCATTAGCATTTTAAATATCTTAAAATATTTAACATGAAAAATTATTTTCCATTTTCCCTGAAAAATAAAGTTTTCAGAAAAGCAGCTAGAATTCTGGAAGTGAATGAAATGCTTTGAAATTTAAGTTACCCGTTAAATAGTTTAGCTATGCCAAGGAAATTTTTTACATATATTTAGAAATGTCCTACTATTAAACCAAGGTAGTAAATTCTCTTCGATATTTTGACCATTTTTGGTCTTAAAATATCTGACATTCCAAGATGGCTTGATTTTCTTAGTGTAGATACAAATTTTACAAATTAAAAATGAATGTCAAGCCATTGTGTAATATTTCTAAACAATACATAAATAAATAAGGATAAAACATTAAAGAGATTCCATTATATGTTTCAACTAACTACAAGTCTATACCTTTTGCACACTTAATATTATTCTACGATTTTTTAAGTTAAGAAAATATATTAAAGAAGAAAATGAAATCTACAGTAGCTGTGATTCATTGCAATATTAAACTCTTTTGGAATCAAAACATGCAAAAAAAAAAAAAAAGCAGATTTGAAAAAAATATTTCGAAGAACTTGGAAAAACTAAAGGAGAACTTAACATAATGAATAAATTTGTTTTATTTTACTTTACATCCTGTTTTCTTGATTGGATGCAGACTAAGTGAATGCTTAATTCTATAAATAAAAATATTTATAAAAATTCCTCCATCAATCCAGTCAGAACTTATATATATATATAGTTTAAATTCATTTTTCTACTACATTTATAATAGATAGTGTGCATCATTTTAAATGTCAGTAGCAAAATTGGCTTCCTTCCTTCATTATGTAATTCTTCTACCATTTTTTCCATTTCATTAAATAGTAAATAAAAACTTGACTCCAAATGAAGATCTGCAAGAGCAAAATAAAATACTTTATTAATCATTGAAGAATATATAAGCCCACTTTCCCTCGAATTCCACTTAACTCAACATTTCTAGATTAGATCACCTAATAAAGTGATAGCTTACCAAAACACGTTCTGATTCAAACACTTTTTCTGCATAGCCAATTTTTATCTTCGTATTTTTCCTGAGATTTATTTCCATCTGGAAGATTAGCTACGATGTTTCAATACAACCCCATAATATTTATCAATAAGTCGTTGTCCTAAATCTCCCTTCATACTCTTTCAATACTATTTTATTTATATATCACAATCTCTAAATTAATTCAATGCACTTCTTATCTTCGTGTTATTTATCTAATCTTTCATATTGGTTTGTGAGGAACTGTAATTTTATGCAATTCAAATTATTATAATGCCCGAGATTAGTGAAGAGAAAGCAGTTACTATTATTAATTTAATTGACAACAAACAATTATTATATTTGTATTACGAAGCTTGAGCGAAAATTTCTTTCATGATACTTAATTCCTTTATTCGTTTACTGACAATAAAAGTTTTTTTTTCAAGCTGAAAGCTGCGTCTATTCTCTAAGTAATACGTTTTATTTCTTGTTTTTAGGTGCGTGAAATTGAAGAAACTGGTGGTTGCACACGCGAGATCTTGCACCTTGGGCAGTTCACCTCTTTGCCAAGAAGAAAGAAAACTGTACGAGATATCTCTATTATTTTGACGACGAGGTATCAGCTACCATTAAAGCCTGTTGTCGACAAAAACTATCGGAATTATATGGCCGACTGCCCAACAAGTTAAGCATACCCGTAAATGTGTAGAAGGGGATTGGAACTATATCAAATGGAAAACAAAAAAAAAATACCTTTAAGATACATGTAGTGCTGATGTACAATAAAAATTGTGAACTCGAGCAATAAATAAGTATATTATAGTCATGGAAACATTAGTCAACACTCTCATAATTATTTTCTTTAAAAAAATACAATAAAATAAAACTTAAGAAATATTAATGTGATATTTGACTTAATAGCTTTTTTTTAAATCATAGTGGCAATGCATGTTATATTAATTTTTTTTTAACTAAATTAAGTGTTGTAGGTTTCTTATGCAATGTATTTTAAAACATCAAGTAAAATTATTTACTTATATAATGGAAAACTTTCATAAATATTAAATTAAAAATGAATCATTTTATTCTGAATAATATAAAAAGAATACTTACACACATACACACACGCACTCACACATACACACACATATATATATATATACAAGGATAAAGAAATGGTAACCAAAAATACAATTTGATGACCCAAATAACAAAATATCTAAATAACAGAAATTATTTATTCACATTTTTCAAGAATGTATTTACGAGAATCAGTTTCGCTCATTTGTTTGAAAAACACCTGATTAACGAAATAATAACTTATAAAAAATGAATAATGTGTTCTGAATCGAAAAGAAATATATTACAAATATAATTTACTCCGAAACGAAAGAATAACACATTCGTCTGACATATTTGATTCCTAGACTTCATATCTATATTTTAATTTAAATTGTTTAGATTTATAATGTATGTGGTTTTAAGGCATTTTTTTTTTGTCTGCGATTGTTTTCCAAAGAACTGAACAAACATTGCTATTCTACCAAATTCAATTTCACTTTTTTGGTATGTTTACTTAAAATAATAATAGTACATTTTTTATTTTCTTGTCTCTAAAGGAATATAAATAAAACTTATTCATTTTTAAGGTACTAAATAAATGTTTTATTTTTAGCTGCAGGAAATGAATTGAATTGTGCTCTTTGGTTTCACTTTTAAACTGTTGTCTAACATTTTGAGAGCTCAATCATTTTTGAATTATCCTTTAATAATCAACAATTTTTTATTCAAATAATTTTCATAGTCTTGAAACGGAAATGATTACACAATAATACTTTTAAAAAAATTAGTGATTCGAAAAAAGTAATTGAAATGAGTATCAAAAAATGTGTGCACATTTGGTCTCAACATAATGTTTTATTTATTTGAATGTATACAATATTTATTTTTAAAAACTTCTACTTTTGACCAAACGATTATTTCTGGGAGGATTTCGTAAAAATAAATTTAATTTTATTCTATTTTATTACAGTGTCTAACACAGTTGTAGCAAAAGGATTCCAATGAACTTTAACTCGATACAAAATTTGTGGAATTTGATTTGGTCCATGTAGTTTATTTCTATTATACGTAAAATTTTGTTTCATTTAACTGAAACATTCTATTTGCTCAAATATCATCTATTGCTATACTTATTTAATAATAGTTTCAAGTGAATTGCGAAGAAAGCGATCAATTTGACGAAATAATTAAAGCGAATATCATATTTAGAACAAGAATAGAGTACTGTTAAATGCTGGATGCGAAACTATTTCCACAAAAAACAATCCAGAATTTAATCTGCCGAATTACAATATTTTCCACATTTTTTTAACTCATTACAGTTTCGAAAACAATAACAAAAAAAAATAATATTTCGTTATGTTATCTTGCGTGCTTACAAATCGCCTGTAGAGGGCGTTTTTTGTAAGTGAAAGAGTTGATATGTCACACAATCATCTCAGATCAGAACAGACCGAGTCTCTGAGTGGAGCGGACAGATATAAACTCGAGAAAGTTGTGAATCGCGGAGTGTTTAAATGCATAAGACAATCTGAACTGATCACCAAGGTAATGTGAAAGGAAATGTAATTGAATGAATAAACTAATTATTATTATTGTTACTAAAAAGAGTTTCTATACTTATATGGAGTTTAAGATGATAAGTGAAAGTAAACTAAGTTAATAGCGAAGTAAGCTGCATTAAGAAATGTGAATTTCTAAGAAATAAAGTAAAAAGATTTATATAAGTTCTATAAGAGTTTAAAGTTAAAGTATCATAAAAAGTAATAAGAAGTTTAAGTTAAGTAAGAGAAAGAGGGAAATATTTTTTTTTTTAACATTTCAAACAAGTATATCTCACAATATTTATATACGAAAAGTAAAAAATTAATCTACTAACCAACGAAATTTTAAGAAGTTAATAATTGAAATTCCCGTCAGGAAGTAAATATTTATTAACGATAAAATGGACTATTGTTTTTGGTAAAGAATAAATCATTCATCCAGCCATTTGTCAAAAAAACAGGTCAATTAAAAACTCCCCGGCCTACCGTAGTAAAACACATTTTTTTGGCAAAATTATTTTTTTTTTCAACATAATTCCTTTCAAGGATGATACACTGATTATAGCGAACCTCCAACTTTTCGATACCATTTTTGTTGTACGATTTGTCCTTTGCTTCAAAATAGGCCTCAGTTTCGGCGATCACCTCTTCATTCGACGAACATTTCTTCCCAGCGAGCATTCTATTGAGATCTGAGAACAGGAAATAGTAGCTGGGGGCCAGATCTGGAGAATACGGTGGATGAGGAAGCAATTCGAAGCCCAATTCATGGATTTTTGCCATCGTTTTCACTGACTTGCGACACGGTGCATTGTCTTGGTGAAGCAGCACTCTCTTTTTCTTCAAATGCGGCTGTTTTTCGACGATTTCGTCCTTCAAATTGTCCAATAACACTATGTAATAGTCGCTGTTGATGGTCCTTCCTTTTTCAAGGTAGTCAATGAAAATTATTCCATGCACATTCCAAAATACAGGCGCCATAATCTTGCCAGCCGACTGTAGCGTTTTCCCACGCTTTGGAGCGTGTTCATCGTGTGCAGTCCGACTGTCGATTGGACCTCGAGGTGAAATGATGTTCATCCATTGTCACATATCAACGCAAAAACTCGGGTTTATTACGCTTGATCATCTTCAAACACTGCTCCGAATCATCAACTCGTCGTTGTTTTTCGTCAAAAGTGAGCTCGCGCTGCACCCACTTTGCTCATACCGAAATATTCGTGAATGATATGATGTACACGTTCAGTTGAAATCTTTGGAGTGTCTGCTATTTCATTCAATTTCAATTGACGGTCATTCAAAATCATTTTGTGGATTTTTTTAATGTTTTCGTCGGTAACAACCTCTTTTGGGCGTCCACTGCGTTCACCGTCTTCGGTGCTCATTTTACCACGTCTAAACTTAGCATATCAATCCTTGATGGTTGATTTTCCTTGGGCAGTGTCCGGAAAATCGGCATCAAGCCAAGTTTTTGCTTCAACTGTATTTTTTCCCTTCAAAAAGCACTATTTTATCAACACGCGAAATTCCTTTTTATCCATTTTTTTCACTATAACAAAAGTTGCTTCACTCAAAATGCTATAATTCACAAACTAATGATCCGAAAGGTGTCAAATTTATACACGCATCTTTTGAGGGTTAGGACTATTTAAAAACATATGGATTTAATTCTAGTAGCTCCATCTATGTGTCAGGCCGGGGAAGTTTCAATTGACTTGTTAAAGTGTGAAATTCAAGATATTTGTTTATTTTTACCTTACTGAAACAAGAATTACATTTAGATTAAAAATATTTTTAATTTAATAATTTACCATTTGTTGTTTAATTTTTATCACAATTAGACTAAAATATATTTCAATTGAACAATATATTGTTTGGCTTAACCGTAATATTTAAACACTCTGTCTTTTTTAAATATGGATACGTTTAACGTTTCAAAAATAAGTTTAATTTCAACATAGCTTATTGTATAAATTTCATGGTAAAAACAAGCCAAATAACATTAAGTAAATTAGCACCTAATTTATCGTTCACCACTTTAGAATAATAATGAATATGGTTTATATTTAAGAAAAAAAAATCAAAAGCAAATATTTGCTGATATATGTTTTCTACTCACATGTTTTAAGAGACATTTTTTAGTCAAAAGATTCAACATAATTTACATAAATACACAATTTTTAATGTAATCAAGAATATAATTACATCCCTGTAACACAAATAAAATAACACATAAAATGCATTAAATTAATGTATACATAAAGAAATCTGAAACACTGTATTTCAAAGAGTAAACAAAGGTATTTTCAGAGGTTTCTTTATTCGAATTTTTAAACAGTATTTCTTTTAAATTTTAGTCCACTTTCTTTGTTGATGCCTTTTTTTAAAAAAGTTTATACACTATATCGTCTCTTCTAATTACATGAGCAATTTCGAACGCAAAAGAAGAGGCCTTTTAATACAATTCCAAACAAATATTGCATGTTGAAACGCTTGTTTTAGTTTTATTATTTGGCCTTGATTACAATTTTCCTCGTTGTTTATGTCATTATTATTAATGTCCCTTATTATAACAAAAATTTCCCCTCTTTTTGTTTACAACGTTTTACAGATTTTGTTCTATCACAAAAACTAACCATATCCCATTCCTGTTGTTGGATGCAGCTAAGAATTTCTATTTTAAAAGGAAAGTTTATTTAACATTACACTCTTGAATGCTGTCGCTTTGTTAGCGAGAAAGAAATGTAACTCCGTCATTCCAAAAAAAGAAGGGCCTGAAGAAAAAAAAAATATAAATAAGAACATTTACGAAAATAACTTTGAGTTTTTAAGCATTCTTTTTTTTTAATCTCACACCATTTCCTCAAAGCAACAAAAAAGCACTTTGCGTGTGATATTTATTTTTTCATTGCACACATTTTTTCGTCATTTTATGAATATTTCATTAATGTAAAAAAGAACTTACAATATAATTTTTTTTCACAAACGTATGCCTCAATTGGTCGTTTTCGAATTGTGAAGTCCCAACTTAAGTATAGTAGTAGATCAACACGTTCATAAGAACATTTTTTTTTATCTCGGGAGTTTCGAAAATATAGTCCAATGAATTCATATCAGATATAAAAATTTTCTGCATTTTTTTTGTTTCCTTTTTAGTGTCAAATGTCAACACTTCAAAGAATACTGGAAAATAAAATGTCAAAAAAAATGTATTTTTTCCCCTAAAGAAATTAGCAATATATTTATTTTATCATCATTAATTTTATTGCATTAACTTAAAAATAGTTGTTATTTTTATTCGTAATTCATTAGACTATTTATTGTTTTGACTTTTGAAAGAATTGCCTGCTTAAGTTGGAAGATAGGTCTATACATTTCTTTAATATGTACTGTATTTTTGTGCGATAAACGAAAAGTGCACACACACATTTTCCACTTTTATAAATCTTTAACTTTTTTTTTTGTCAAATTTTATATCATATTTCATTCACATGAATTTCTTTCTTATCAGTAAATTTTCATATTCAGTGCTAGAAGTTTTTATAGACCGAAATAAGAAAAAAACTCTTTTAAATTACTATACTGATAATTCTTTTACGAAGGAAATAAAAGAAAGTAATACATATACGTAGATGGTTAAAAAAATAGCTGTGTTAAGTTGCGGTCACCGTTAGGTCTCGCCATTTGCTAAACGGCGCTATTATCCGTTATGTAGCGCTATTTGCTTAACAGTGCTATTATCTGTTAAGTGGCAGGATTTTTTATTTACTTTATTGCTATCCAAAAACACATACAAGTTAGTTGAAAATGAATTGCAAACTTATAATTATTTGTTTCTGATGCAAACGATATTTGCTGAAAATTATTTTTAAAAGTTAAATTATTTTAATATAATGCAGACGATATGTGTTGCAATTGAATACCATTGCATTGATTTTAAATTTATTTTTTTCTTAAATTGACAACAAAGAGTATAATATTTTATGATACTTTTTATTGTTTCTACTTTTATCATATTTGTATTTTTCGGAATGACTTAGGAATATTGTCACATATATAACAGAATGAAGTTATTATGACCTTAAACTGAAAAATTATACTAAAGATATAATCAAATTATCAATAGCTTACTTTTTAAAATATTGCTTAATATTGTATTATATTTATTTCTGAAAAACTTTTAGGATTTAAATTCTACTGGATTTAAGCAACCCAAAATGTAGCAAAATACTATCAATTCTTAAAAACAGTTTAAGAAGTATGTATAAAACATACAATGGTTGCATATATCTTCTCTTTCTTTTCTTTTTCCATGTATGTATTTACATGAGTGTGTTGCAATCTTTAAATTATTCCTAATCATTTTCTCATCAGCTAATTATTGATACATTAAAAAAATTATAACCTTAATTCTAAAAACATCCGATTGTTATTTAGTTGGATACGTTTTCACATGATTATCCAGAGAAATAAAGCAGTTGATTTTGATGCTAAAGCTGCAACCGGTGCAATATATCAAAACATTCCATACTTCGATTATATATTTAAAATTTTAAATCAATCCTTCATAATCACTGGGAGGATCAATGGTAGCTGGAAACAGAAATTTAGTTTCATTATTTGAAATCCCTCTTTTCTCATTAGCATTCTATAAAATCAGGAAGACAAGACGTTATCTTCACTCGTCTGCGAATTGGTCACACATAACATACATCTCTTTCTCGGGGAGTGTGCCCCATTTGTTGCCACTGTGTTTGACTTCTGAACGGAAGACACATTTTGATCGACTGTTCTGCATACATCTATGTTCGTTTTAAACATTTTAAATCTTATACACTTTGTTGAATGGACTTGTGTTGATGGAGAATATCTCCAATCAAAAATGTTTTATTTCTTAAACGACGTTCGTTTTACTCCGTACATATAGATTTATTTGTTTCTTTTTTGGATATTTATAAATTTTATTTAACATTCTAAAATATTTCACTGTGTTTAGGGCCCAATATATCCCTAAATGACTCTATGCCAGAAATTTAACCAACCAACCATATTGATATATGCAGAGCATCAAAAACAAGTGTTACGTATAGTGCTACTTATTTAAAAAGGAGTTGCCGGTAGCAAAGTTTTAAGACTTCACATATTTACTGAAATCATGCTGAACAACTTTTTATAATCATATAAATATATAAATTTTTTAATTAAACTCATAATTTAAATAAAATTTAATATTACTTAAGATAATTTGAATAATCGAATTTTAATTTTTGTATTGGAATAACCTAAATATGGGTCACCTAATATGAAATCTTGAAGACAATCACACACAAAAAAAAAAGAAAAATATAAAATAAGAAAGAAAAAGCCTCATAAAAGTAAATTTTTTGGCTTACTATCATGACTAAGAGAATAAAATTATTAAAAGAAGTGTAATGTGTTTTTAAAAATAATTTATCTTAAAAATAGAAAAATAAATGATGTTTGTGTAAAAAATACTTAAATTGTTTCTGTAATTGCTACATTCCTCTCAATGAATGATGAACATTTGTTTACTTTCTGTGAAGGCTTACTGAAAACATGTAGAAATCCATTACCATTACAAAACATCTGAATGAAATTTTAAGATAACGAAACTAGGGGAAACATTCAACGATAGCTCAATAATAGGTAGAAAAAAAAAAACCAAAAAGAGGAGAGAAAAAAAAATGGAAATATCCTCAGAAAGGCTTTCTAATTCACAGATGATATTTTTTTAAAAAGCTCACTTCTAATCGTTTGCGCTAAAAAAAGAAAGAAAGATGTACTCGGAATCGTTACGCTCTACTTTTTACGAAGAACGAATCAACTCATTTGGGACATTATTTGAAAAGTAATTAACGAATTATGTCGTTATTATCAATTCTCACCAGCGGTATTACCACCGTTGTGTCTCGCAATAACAGTTGAGCTTAATTACCCAATTTATAATAGCATATTTAGTTGCCGTGGATGGCAACAGTAGCAAAACTCGGAACGCGAATTCTTTTCATTAGTAGATTATATTAAAAGAAGATATGCTTTGGCTCTTAAAAAACCCATTAAAACGCATTTTTTCGAACTGAGAACTTCTTCTTGTTCTACATGCAATAAATTATTAAATAACCATTTTTAATGTAATGAATTTTTAAAAAAATCAGCGAACGAGCTGATATTCTTCTTTTAATGCAATATAAAGGCAAAATTGTTTTATTATTTCAATGGTTCAATTCATGAGTATGAAATCAAAATCTTTGCTGCTTAAGTCTAGATTAGTGAGAAATTTCCAAGAATGTTGCACAATATTTTCATATTAATTAAATTTAATTACTTCATAAAAATTAAAACATTATAGATCAAGAAAGAAAAAAAAAATGATGTAGTTGATCCTGTAAATATATTTAATGACCTGTAAACGTTTTTTAAGCAAATAATTTTTGTGATGACTATTTCGTTCATAATTTTTAAGTTAAATCAAGCTATTAAGCGTAAGCGATTTTGTGAAGTATAGACAGGTATTATGACATGCTATATAAGAAATTTTTATAAATTTACTGAAGATCAATTTCCTCTTATTGAATTTGGTATTATTATCTCAATAGACTAAATAATATGATTAACTTAGAATTATAGAATTAAAATTTTTATTAGTTAACATATTTCTACTAAATATTTTAATTAATAAGTAATTTTTTTTTTATCGGAACATATTGCCCATTGAAGAAAGATAATATTGTGAACAAAGATTTTAAATCTCCCCCTCTCTCTCATCTCAATATCACATTTTATTTGCTTTCAAAATTAAATATACAGTTAATGTATTTTCTTGAGAATTGATTAGTAACCCTTCTACGACGACCACAGACATACTGCTAAGGCTGAATTGTGTTTTGTTTACTAAGCTTAATTCAATGAGATTAGAGAAACATGAACGAGGAATTTAATAATAATGATGCTCTGTAAAATATCAATATGGTATATTTTTATATATTTTAATTATATACATTATACACTCTATAACAAAAAAAAAATCAACGCATCAAAAAAGAGTTACCAGAATGAAATGAAGCTGATTGGGAGAGAACATGCAAATGATTAAACTTAGGTGTCCAGTGAATGAATAGCGGAAGCTCCAGCATATCGAACCTTCTCATTCGGTAGCTATATATAATGAGAGATTTTCAATCGAATGGTCAACTGTAACAATCACTCACCGAAAGATTCGTGCACATTACGTGCAGATGTCAGACTTTGAAAGAGATCGTGTTATTGGAATGAAAGAGGCTGGTTGGACGAATCGAACAATCGCTCAACATCTGGGTCGAAGCAATGCGGCGATTAGACGATGTGCATGAGTGGGTCAACATAGGAGGCTATCACCGGCAGAACGGCAGCGGTCGACCAAGGAACACAACAGAACAGGAAGACAGAACGAGTGTAGGAGCAGCTGTCACAGCACCGGATCCTTCGTTATCAACGATCCACTGCGTGGCCTGTACACACACACACACACACACACATATATATATATATAGTACCAGCAAAATTTGTAATTTGGCATCCTATAGAATATCTAGTTATCTTATAGAATGCCAAATGACAAACCGACTTTGAATGAAATATATTTTAATCAGGAAATGTATGCTAAGCAAAATAATAATAAATTCCAAAAAAAAAAGGTTCCCTTTGCTTGTTTGGAAACTACTGTGCAAATACCTATTCCTGACATTGACACAGGCCGAGGCGATTCACGCTATATTTTGGCAGTTGTAATGAGTGGGACAAAGGAGTGTTTCTACCAACTTCGAATTTTTAAAGAAGGAATTTTATGTCCTAAGAACTTGCTTAGAAGATATTCCTCACAGCCAAACTTCTCTACTGTCGGTCGGAATTGATCAACCCATTCAAACGACAGAGGATTCATCTAGACCATGTGTAAAACAAAGTGGCACAATGTGAAATGTTTCTGAGTGAAAATAGTTATTAAGTGGCATTCAAGATGTCATTCAAGACTACCATGTTGCAAATAGTAACCTAAATTTAATTTATTATTTCTATTGTTACGAAAAATCTACTCTTTTATATTTTCTTTTTTAATGGGTGTAATTTTAGTAAAATTCATTAAAGAACATTGCTTTACTTTTCATAACTGTCATTATTTTTTAAGCCTTACTTCTACCTTATTTAGAACTGTCATTATTTGTGTCATTGAGGAATTAACGAATTTTAAGTAATAATCTTATCATGAAATTTTTTCCACATTTAGCCTAAAAAGCCTTTGTCATTCTATAGATTACCTAGATATAATATACAATGCTTAAAGTAAGTTTAAAATACTTCTCTTACTTCTTACTTTGCTTTAAAATGGCGGTCATTCTACAAAATGCCTAGGTATTTTATAGAATGCCGAAGTTTCAATAAACTTTTAAATGTTATTAAAGATTTAATCTGAAGAATACTATCTTGAATTTATTTCAATGCATCAGTACAACTTTCAAATAGAATGTTTGGTCAAGATATTAATTTTTTCATTCTTGATTTCATATTAAAGTACAATATTTTGTATTTAAAATTCTCTTTTTATAATTTTTTCTACCTCAACAGGTCAATTGAAAAGTCCCCGGCCTACTATAGTAAAACACATTGTTTTGGCAAAATTAGTTTTTTTTTAAATCAACATAATTCTCTTCAAGGGTGATACACTGATTATAGCGACCCTCCAACTTTTCGATACCATTTTTGTAGTACGATTTGTCCTTTGCTTCAAAATAGGCCTCAGTTTCGGCGATCACCTCTTCATTCGACGAACATTTCTTCCCAGCGAGCATTCTTTTGAGATCTGAGAACAGGTAATAGTAGCTGGGGGGGGGGAGATCTGGAAAATATGGTGGATGAGGAAGCTTAATACTCAATTCATGGATTTTGACCTTCGTTTTCACTGCGACTTGTGACACGGCATTGTCTTGGTGAAGAACAGCACTTTCTTTTCTTCTGGAAATGCGGCCGTTTTCTTGAGTTTCGTCCTTCAAACGGTCCAATAACGCTATGTAATAGTCGCTGTTGATGGTCCTTCCTTTTTCAAAGTAGTCAATGAAAATTATTCCATGCGCATCCACGCAAAAACTCGGGTTTATTACGCTTGATCATCTTCAAATACTGCTCCGAATCATCAACTCTTCGTTGGTTTTTGTTAAAAGTGAGTTCGCGCGGCACCCACTTTGCACAGAGCTTTCTCATACCCAAATATTCGTGAATGATATGATATACACGTTCAGTTGATATCTTTAGAGTGTCTGCTATTTCATTCAATTTCAATTGACGGTCATTCAAAATCATTTTGTGGATTTTTTTAATGTTTTCGTCGGTAACAACCTCTTTTGGGCGTCCACTGCGTTCACCGTCTTCGGTACTCATTTCACCTCGTCTAAACTTAGCATACCAATCCTTGATTGTTGATTTTCCTGGGGCAGTGTCCGGAAAATCGGCACCAAGCCAAGTTTTTGCTTCAACTGTATTTTTTCCCTTCAAATAGCAATTGATACTTCGTTCAGTTACGTATTGCTGGATTACATGATTTTGTATTTCGAATAGCTGTATTTTATAAACAGAAGTATTATATTAATTAATTTATTTTTCACGTACTGTAATATTTCATAAATTCTACTTGTTGAAAGCTAATAAAAAATTACAAAAACAAAATTGCTTTTAGATTTAATTTCTCTTTGATCAATTATAATTTTATTTCCCTTAAATTCTCTCTTCGATAGCTAGTAAACACATCGGTTGTAACATCAATCAATAACTCGAGACTAACCCAGAGATGGCGCTCGTGAGAAACCAGTAACAGGTCTTTCTAAGAGTACGAACCTTTAGCCAGAAACGTAATCAAAATTTTAAGTCAATCGGACCAGAAACAGCTGAGTTATCGAGGTTAAGGTAAAATAGTTTTGTAGTTTGTTTTAAAAAAATGGGAAAAAACCGAGTTTCGTGTTCTGATAAAACATTGTTTTTTTAATGGGTAAAAAACACCATTACCAGAAGCGAAATTAATGGATTGAAAAATGTTACCGGACTCTTGTCATCAAAAGCAATGATTTGTTGTCGGTGGTTTGCCGAGAGGATTTAAAACGTGGTCTGACCTCGACACAAATGACGCGGAACACTCAGGTACGAATGGAAACCGTTACACCGGAAAATGAGATTAAAGTGACAAAGAAATTATAATGAAAGATCGTAAGAGTGAAGCTCCGTGAGATTGCTGAGATGACACAGATATCATATGGAAGTGTATTTACTATCCTTCTTGAAAATTGAACATGAAAAAGGTTTTTCAAAGTGGGTGCCATGATTGCTTTCGATGGAGTTAAACAGCAACGAGTCGATGATTCAGAAAGCTGTTTTCGCTATTTACTCGCAACAAAAAAAAAGATTTCTTGCGAAAAAAAAAAAAAGATTTGGAAAAGCGTTTGGAACCATTTATATCACCCTAAAAGGTGAGTTAACAAAAGAGTGTTATGTTGATGAATAAAAAAATTGCAAAAAAATGTTGTTTTCAATGTTGATCTCAGGACGTGTTGATCCATGTATTTACATTGGAATGATGTTACGTTAATAATATAGTTTTGTTGGTTATAAGGGATTTTTTTGTTTTAGAAATTTAATGCGTACGAAACCATTTAAATATACAGATTTGATCTGTTTCTTAATAATATGAAATTATAAGAATTTTCATACTAATTACAGTAAAAAAATTGTAGTGGTTCTCATACTTTTTAGGTGCTTTTTCTGTCATATAATTCAAGATAAATGTAAAGAAATCTAATCAACTGGACAAATAAAAGACGTTCGATTCGGTAGAGTCACGCGGTATGCTACGAATACTGGCGTCAATTAGAGTTATCAGTTAATTTATCTCTGCTTCAAAGAACTTTCGTTTACTTTCCTTTATACCTATTTGAGCACGTGAGAGATTTTGATCTCTGATCCCTTATGAATAATTACTGAAGTTTTAGGTAAAAATATGTGTATGTAAAAAGTAAACTAATTTAATTAATTTTTAATATATTCTTAAATTCTAGTAAACTAACGAATGCTCACCAAAAATCAGGTTAAGTTAATTTATGTAAAAATGGTACAAATTTAGAGGGGTGTAATTAATTTTTGTGAGATTATTTGTGTGATCACATTATTACATATCATCAACGTTTAACGTATCTTCTAACGAGGTTTAATAAAAAAAAGTAATTTTTTCATAGAAATAAATGTTAATTTATTACTCGATTTTTACAATTCTTGTCTTACCTGAAACTACATATATAATTTACGCAAAAGACATCCAATAACTATTAATCGTTTGCCATGGGAAAAAAATAATTCAATGTTTTTGCTATATAATGTAATATATGATCAACTCATCCATATTCTTATGTTACCACTTTCTATTTTGTAGATGGGTGTAATTAATTTTTGTGAGATTATTTGATCTTATTATTACATATCATCAACGCAATGTATCTTACAGCTTGAGGTGTGATAAAAAAAAAAAAAGTTATTCTTTCGTAGAAATAAATGTTTATTTATTACTCGATTTTTACAATTCTTGTTTTATCTGAAACTACATATATAATTTACGCAAAAGACATCCAATAACTATTAATCGTTTGCCATGGGAAAAAAATAATTCAATGTTTTACACTATATAATGTATATATGATCAACTCATCATATTCTTATGTTACCACTTTCTATTTTGTAGATGGGTGTAATTAATTTTTGTGAGATTATTTGATCTTATTATTACATATCATCAACTTTTAATGTATCTTACAACGAGGTGTGATAAAAAAAAAAAAAGTTATTCTTTCGTAGAAATAAATGTTTATTTATTACTCGATTTTTACAATTCTTGTTTTATCTGAAACTACATATATAATTTACGCAAGCAACATTCAATAATTATTGATCGTGTATCATGGGAAAAAATAAATAAATGTTTTACTCTATTTAATGTATATATGATCAACTCATCATATTCTTATGTTACCACTTTCTATTTAGTAGATGGGTGTAATTAATTTTTGTGAGATTATTTGATCTTATTATTACATATCATCAACTTTTAATGTATCTTAGAACGAGATTTCATAAAAAAAAGTAATTCTTTCGTAGAAATAAATGTTCATTTATTACTCGATTGTTACAATTCTTGACTTACCTGAAACTACATATATAATTTACGCAAGCAACATTCAATAACTATTAATCGTTTGCCATGGGAAAAAATAATTAAATGTTTTACACTATATAATGTATATATGATCAACTCATCATATTCTTATGTTACCACTTTCTATTTGTAGATGGGTGTAATTAATTTTTTGTGAAATAATTTGATCTTATTATTACATATCATCAACTTTTAATGTATCTTACAACGAGGTTTGATAAAAAAAAGTAATTCTTTCGCAGAAATAAATGTTCATTTATTACTCGATTTTTACAATCCTTGTCTTACCTGAAACTACATATATATTTACGAAACAAGCATTCCAATATATTGATCGTGTGTCATGGGAAAAAATAATTAAATTTTTTACACTATATAAGGTATATATGATCAACTCATCATATTCTTATGTTACCACTTTCTATTTTGTAAATGGGTGTAATTAATTTTTGTAAGATTATTTGATTACATTATTACATATTATCTACTTTTAACGTAGAAGAAAAATTCTTAATGTAGGATATGGGTATAAATGTTAATGAAGTAAATGTGTGTGATATAAAAATAACCGGACAATATATTTTCAGTTTTCGGAGAGGATCTTACAAAGAGGTTTGATAAAGAAAAAAATCCTTTCATAGAAATAAATGTTCAGTTATCTTTCAATTTTTACTATTCTTGTTTTACCTGAAACTACATATATAATGTACGCAAGCGACATCCAATAATTATTGATCGTTTGCCCAGGGAAAAAAATAATTATATGTTTTACACTATATACTATAATGTATATATGATCAACTTATATTCATAACAGGTCAATTGAAAAGTCCCCGGTCTGACACATAGATGGCTCTATAGAATTAAATCCATATGTTTTTTAGTTAGCCCTAACCCTCAAAAGATGCGTGTTATAAATTTGACAGCTGCGGATCATTGGTTTGCGAATTATAGCATTTTGAGTGAAGACAGCTTTGTTATTAGAAAAAATGGATAAAAAAGGAATTATGCGTGTTGATAAAATGTG
>BMAW01096233.1:216528-239440 GCA_019974015.1 Nephila pilipes
AGAGTACACATTTATATCAATTGTAACTATTTTATAAAAATTAACTAAAATAAAAAAAATTTTGTTGACCAAAGTAGGAATTGACTTTAATTTTTTTTATACATTTGTTTTAAATTAATATAATGTCTAACGTTTACAAGTTGATAGTTGAAATATATTTTGATTTTGTTGTATGTATACTTTGTGCTTCTTGTAATCAAAGAAAAAATTGTTTTTATATACAAAAGTAACCTTCTTGTATAAGTTCTGCAGCGTTTCAAATCTAAAATTTGCAGAATACTTTACAAACGTAACATTATATACATCTGAATATAATTGTAAATTCAAAAAAATTAAAATTTGTAGTTAGAATTTTATGGGTATGATCTTGTACTCGGTAATTCATGAACAACACTCACAAAAAATTCCAAGAACTGAATTGCTCAAAAGGTTTTAAAAAGAACGAATTACATGGTTTTGTCATTTCGAATAGTTGTCTTTGAAACAGAAGTATTATCACATATTAAATTAATTTATTTTACGTACTGTAATATTTCATAAATTCTATACATGTTCAAAGCTAATAAAAATTACAAAACAAAATTGCTTTAGATTTGTTCTCTTGAAAATCGAATTATAATTTATTTTAAATCTCTTGATAGCTAGTAAACAACCTAGTTGTACATTGAACAAGATTAAGTTAATAATACAGTTTTGATTTGATTTATAATTTTGTTTTAAATTTAATGCGTACGAAACCATTTTAAAATACAGGATTTACAAATTGTTTCTTAATAATATGAAATTATAGTACTTTTTACAATTACAGTAAAAAAAAAATGTAATGGTTCTACAACTTTTAGGTGCTTTTTTTTCCGTCATATGATCAAGATAAACTAAGAAATCCTAATCAACTGGACAAAAAAGACGTTCGATTCGGTAGAGTCACAGCATGGTGCTACGAATACCGGCGCTCAATTAGAGTGGATCATTATTTATTTGTAGAACTTCGTTTACTTTCCTTTATACTTTTGAGCACGTGAGAGATTTTGACCTCTCTGATCCTTCATGATGAATTACTGAAGTCTTCGGTAAAAATATGTGTATTAAAAGTAAACTAATATAACTATTTAATATATTCTTAAATATCTATAACTACAATGTCACCAAATCAGTTAGAATTATTAAATGTGTCAATTTATTACCTTCGATTTTACAATTTTGTTTTACTGAAACTAACAGTATATAGCACTTACGCTAAAAGACATTCCAACAACTAGCATTAATCGTTTGCCAAGGGAAAAAAAATAAATATAAATGTTTTACCTATATAATGTAAATATGATCAACTCATCATATTTTATACCACTTTCTATTTTGTAGATGGGTGTAATTAATTTTGTGAGATTATTGATCCATTATTATATTCATCAACTTAATGTATCTTGCAATTGAGGTTTGATAAAAAAAGTAATTTTTTTCGTAGAAATAAATGTTCATTTATTTTCGATTTTACAATTTTGTTTTCTGAAACTACATTATATAATTTACGCAAAGACATCAATAACTATTATCGTTTGCATGGGAAAAAAATTAAATGTTTTACACTATATAATGTATATATGATCAACTCATCAATTCTTATGTTACCAATTCTATTTTGTAGATGGGTAATTAATTTTTGTGAGAGATATTTGATATCATTATTACATATCATCAACTTTTACACACTTTCAAGAGGTTTGATAAAAAAAAGTAATTTTTCTGAGAAATAAATGTTCATTTATTACTCGATTTTTACAATCCTTGTCTTACTTGAAACTATATATATAATTTACGAAAGCAACATCCAATAATTATTGATCGTGTGTTATGGGAAAAAATAATTAAATGTTTTACAATGTATAATGTATATGTGATCAACTCATCATATTCTTATGTTACCACTTTCTATTTTGTAGATGGGTGTAATTAATTTTTGTAAGATTATTTGATCACATTATTACATATTATCTACTTTTAACGTAGAAGAAAAATTCTTAATGTAGGATATGGGTATAAATGTTAATGAAGTAAATGTGTGTGATATAAAAATAACCGGACAATATATTTTCAGTTTATGGAGAGGCATAAAAAAGGTTTGAGTACGTAACTGAACGAAGTACAACAATGTATATACATATGACAGAATCACAATATTAAGTGACAAAATACAAAGCGAATTTCCTTGCAATTTTCCATTTTCCTTTCTATATACAGTGTTGGACTAATTTTTTTGTTACTATTTATTCACTTTCTTTCTTTCTTTTTTTTTTTTTCGTTTCTAATTTATGAATCTGATGGTGGTCTCATAATTCTCATAATTTCTCATTCTATCCATCTCTTGTAATGCTTCATTATTGTGAGGAACCTTTTCAATGAATTTCGAGCAGTCTTTATTAAATGGTTGAATTGTAGTTTAACCCCACCACCCTTCCCGACAGGAATTATTTGGCGGTATTTTGCCGAATGTGGCTACCCTTTTCCGCTTCGTCGACTTAATTTTCAGCCAAAAAAATCACCAAGTTTAGCAATTTTTGAAATCGCGCTAAGTGGTTGGGCTAAACTGCATTTTTAACAGTTAAATTTAATTAATATTTGAAAAAACTGTATTAACAACAAGTGTCATCCACTACAAGTTAAAAAAAATGTATTTGAACTTGAGTGGATGAACAAAAAATATTTTATTAAATATTGAAAATTTGCACAAGAAGAAAGTATATTTATAGGGAGAGTGTGAACTAATAGTAGGAATTTAATAGCACTATTGAAGTACTTTAAAAGACTGTTCAACTTTGATATGAATATAGATATTTTTAATTGTAGATTTTTAAATTTCTTCAATATGCTATATCATTTGCTCTCTTCTAACAGATAAACATTTCTTTAATTCTAATTATATATACCTTCTAGATTTCATTCAAAATGCAATTTTTTTTATTTAGATCTAGGATGATTAATTTGGTGGATCAAAAGTTCTTCCGTTTCTTACTACTCAAATAAATGAAATAAGAAAAAATGGAATATTGTTGACTGAATATGTGTTCTTGTTTACTCCAAAATAAATAATTAGTATAAACGACAAAATAATAAACAATACATAAAAAGTTCTATACAACATTTTACAAAGAACAGTTTTAGCCCCTCAAAGTTATCTTTTTTTATAATTATTTCTAAATTACTGAATTAAATACAAGAATTAACGAAACCAATCAAATATCAAGAATTGAGAATAGTAAACTTTTGGAAACTTAAATAAAAGCAAGCGATAAATTATTAAATTGAATATATTTAACCTAAATGTAATTAAAATTAAAGCAAGCGATAAATTATTAATTTGAATATCATATCAGTTGCATGAAATTAAAATTAAAGCAAACGATAAAAAATTAAATTGAATATATTTCAGCTACATGCGATTAAAATAAAAGCAAACGAAAAAAAAATTAAATTGAATACATTTGAGCTAAATATAATTAAAATTAAAGAAAACGATAAGTAATTGAAAAGTGATCTGGTACACCAAAATTGATTAACCTAAAACAATAATCTCTTACGTGGCTAATTTCTAAGGTTAACACTCTACATATGAAGTGAATTTAGATACAATATATACAAAATCGATAAAAACCAAAGTTTTCTAACTCAAATAGGAAATCTTCTATTCCTAAAGAAACAGTTTTTACCTAAAAAATTACAAAACTAATTTGGAATTAATGAATCTCTCTTTTTTTTTTTTTCGATTCTTACAAAAAAAAACTAAACAAAATGAAAAAAAAATGGTATTTCAAGTTTATAAATATCATCCCACGCATCAGATAATACCTAGTCATATAACTCATTTTGGGTGAAGAAAAACATATCCAATTTAATCTTCCGTACACATTTACAAAAAAATTTCAATTTACGAAAACCTTTTCGCAAGTTCTACTTTGATTATTACTACCCCCGCGGGATTAAAATTTCATTCCTTCTGTTATCAAGACGACGAAAAGGGGAAGAAATTCATATCATTTTATTTATGATAAAAAAAAAAAAGTTTGAGCTATACACGTTATGTGACGCAGAATTGGCAGACATCTTGGCGATAAAAATCACCATATATCAAACTTTTTCACTTCCCATTTCGTTAGAAATGTATCGAGAATAGATTGGTTAGACATGCATTTTGTGTGTGTGTGTGCAGACGATAGTTTTTCAAAACTTAAGACCACTGTAAAGAACCTTCAATATTTTTTCACGCCCTCAAATATCAATAAAATTGGAATGAAATAACAAATAAGTTGCTTGAATGGATACTTATTGAAATAAGATAATTTATTACATCTTTTGTTGTCATGTACCGTATACTCAGAAATACTGCTTTTCATTAATCATTTCTTCTTTTCATTCGATTTTTATAAATTTTTATTTGAGTTTGAGGAAAAATGACCAAGTTTAGCTATAAATTAGTTTTCGGATGGGTGATTTTTTTTATTATTGTTTTTTGTTTTTAAGAATTTTTTTTTTCTTTTTAAATTTTATTTCGCAAACTACGCTTTCAAGTTTTAATGATCGGTTTTAGTACTTTTTACGAGAGGAACGTCTAACATGGGTTTTTCGAGAATCTTTCCAATCGACTAACACTCGGTGATTATTTCCGATTTTATATTTTAAGTTCCCAGCTTCTTCCTAATCAAATAAAAGGGGATGAATATTAAGTAAATTTTAGAAATGGTGTAAATAGATATAAACATGTTGCTTAAAAGTGACAGAGAATTTAATTGAGGAATGTTAAGGCTGTGGTAATAAGAAGAGTGTTAATGTGATGTGCGTGGAAGTATTCTAGCGTATATAGTGGATTCGATGAGATCAAGATTCATTGGTGGGAGTAACTGCAGGAAGTTCTTACATAGTGTATCGATAAGTGTATTCATTGATACGCTTGCCGATATACGGCGTACTGCTGAGTGAGTTGAAAAGAATGGACTCCCAATCACATGATAAGTAATATTGCACAAGTGGATTGACACCACACATGCTAAGAGTAATGGTTTATTAAAACATTTAAAAGTATTTAAATAAAAGACAAACATTAGAAGTTATAGCTTATAACAAGATGACCTTACAGCTAATAACAAGAAGAAAGTACAAGCTAGAAGAGAGAAAAGGGAAACCTTAATGCTGTTCCTCTCTACGATTGTTTTTGTAGTGCTACCTTATATAATGGGTTGTAGAAGTAATTAAGTTCATTTCAATTTCACAGCACATTTGCTAGAATAGCCGGCTAGTACTCACAGTGAAAGAGTGAAGGTAGGCAGGAACTTTGATCACCAGGTGCTACAGTACTCCCCCTGCAATCATGAAGACAGCGAATTGGACTGCAGGACAGGAACGTATACCAAACCGGGTGAAGACATCTGAAGGAACAAACAGAACGGGATCTCCTTATTAACTGGAAACAGATGAGCTGACTTCAAACGGTCAACGAAAACAGTATGTTCCTTGTCATCTATTTCCAACGCGTGAATACTTTAGAAGTCCTCTTCGCTACCTTATATGGACCAGCGTACGGTAGCAGAAGGGATTGAGTTCATTTCAGATGGCTCGCCTTGCTAGAATAGCAGGCTCATTTTCATAGTGGTACAGTGACCGTAGGTTGGAACTTTAATCAACTGGCACCACAAATTATAGAACTTGATAATACACTCCTATAGAGAAAGTAAAGTGTCATAGAATTTCCTCTTATTAGAGCATCATTGAAAATTTAAATTTAGCTATAATTGACTATTTTATTTATAATTGACTATTTGCTTAATATCTGCTTCATTTTTAGATGAAATTTAGATGCTATAGCTAAAATAACATTTAAGGAAACGAACGAGAGAGGTAATTGGATGTCGTCACAAACATACTATGATCGTCGTATGATTATGCTTAAGGCTCCCGTCTACCCGCCATTTTGATTTCGTGGACGCAGTGTTAATCCTATGGAATTTCGACTTTAATTCTCACATCTTTATTAATTGATCTATTTGAAGGCAATAAAGTGCATTTGAAAGAGCAAAAAATAATGAATGCTTCTGTGGAATTTCTTTTTTCCTAAGATTTTTAAAAATATTTTTATTCTTATTTTGATTATTCGTTTTTGAGTTTTCGGGTCTTTAAAGAATATTTTCAAATACTTTTAAGAATCGGAGGAAAAAAATAATTCCACTGAAACATTCATTATTTTTTGCTCTTTCAGATGCATTTTATTGCATTCAAATAGATCAAATAATAAAGATGTGAGAATTAAAGTCGAAATTCCACAGGATTAACATTAAGCTGATGAAATCAAAATGGTGGATAGACGGGAGCCTGAAATAAAAATATGTATTGTTGGAATGAAAATGTTTACAAAATTACTCGTTTTCAGTTGTCTTTCGTTCAGATACCGAATTGTATCTAAAAGTAACATTCAGTAAAAATGTATTGAGTTAACAATGAATTATTGAATGCAGCTTTTTTATTGTTAGTTATTAAGTTGTTTTACCTTTTACTTTTTATATAATTTCAAATTTATTATATTTCAAAATTTTAAGCACATATATTTTTGCTTAATACTTGTGTCGATACATAGTGTTAACTTTGAATAGCTTACACATGATTATCATATCCGAAAATACATATCTGTAATATCAGTAAATTTATTGCTAGAGTAAATAAATCTTAAAACATATTGGGATGGAATTTTATCGAAACAAAGGAGACGCTTTATTGGATAACCGTTTACAAATAATAATAATAATCAATATTTATAATAATTTATTTCTTACAATATACAAAAATAATAGTTATTATTAGAGAAAATTGGTAATTGCTTATTTGTAATCTAATGATTATCAACCGTAATTTTCATTATTTGCTACCCAATAATTCTGTCAAAAATTATGGTTGCTTTTTATGGTTAACATTTTTATCAAATCATATTTTAATTAAATACTAAGTTTCTTATTCGTATAAAGTGTACCGAAAGTAGGGTGGAGAGCTCTGTGTGTTATCAGCAAGACATGCTGAAAAATTAGGTGAATATAAGAAATTTTTTACACGGAAGTAAAGCTGAGAAGCTAAAATTTCGGTATACAAGAAAATATGAGCATATCTATAAATGATTTTGAAATATGTATTATAAAATTCAGTTCGAACTTTGTTCGTTATATTATATACCTAATATTAAATATAGCGTCAACATAATAATGCAAAAATTTGGTGCATTCAGAGATTGTTAAAAATAAGTGTAAATGCAATTATAATTTTAAAGTCAAACTTCTTTATTGTATGTCCTTTTGTTCTCCACAACCAAGCATCATTTCTGTAAAACTAACTAAAAATTAAAATTGATAAAATTTCTGGGTGTTTTTTTTTTTTTTTTTTTTTTTTTTAGCAACGTAGAACGGTATATGATGACGAATTCGTACCGTTAATACTTAGAATAATCTTTCATTTTTTTAGGAATCTAAACCTGGGATTAAAGATACATTTCTAAAAGTTAAAATTGTTAACAAAATCGGTTATGAAATACGTTAAATAACTGTCGGTCAAATTTACTGAGCTAAATTGTTTTAAGTGTTTTTGTTTTAAAATACAAAATTAATTTATATTGACTGAATTGAAAGATATCGAGTTATCGAGGACTTTTATAAATATGAATATGTATTTAAAGTATAAAACACTAAAGAAACAGAAAGATGAAAAATTAAACTTGAATTGTTGTGGTTAGAAATATGTTCGTTCTTTTTTTTGAAAAAGAATATATCCCCATTAAAATTTAAAACTACTGATTGAAAGTGCACTATATTATTCTGGCAGAAATGCTAATGTAAAGTGGGATTCTTAGCTTAGTGTAAGTTGCTCTGAAATGAATGTGAATAAGAAGAATTTAGACCTACACAGAAAAAAAAATCATTCATTAGAAAACTATAATCTTAAGAATTAAATTTTATATCAAGTAAATATATGAAAACTAATCTTTTTATGTTATTTTAAATTAAAACCGTAATTTATTGCAGAAAGTTAATTTTTTATTTCAGAAATTTAATAATCGTATATAATGATATACCATCGGTACTCTTTGTAAAAAGAAAAGTTGTTCACTTTATGGTATCACCAACACAATAAACCCTAAGAATGTCATTTCTTGAAGCGCCGGAAACAGACTGTATGAGTCTAGAGAAACAGCAATGTAGTAAGCATTATTTTTTTAAAACATGTATATATGATTGTTTATTCTTGGTCTTATATTTAACAACGAATTTAGGGACTATTTCCTGGCTCAAATCATGATACCAAAATCAAACTGTTTTTCTTATTTTTTTTTAAAAAAGACTGAAAATAATAGATATTTTTTTTTGTTAGAAGTAAACAAATATTTTTCAACATTAAATACGGTAGTTTTTCATGGGTTATTTTTTATTCTTTACTTCTTTTATGGCTTTACTCAGATTCATTGGAATGGGTGAACAATTTTTAAGTGGACGCGTCTGAATCTCGAACGACGGAACGGCCCTTCAAAAATATTTGCCAAAAGCCACTCAACTGCTGTGAATGGGTAATCACTCAGTTTCCTCAAAGAGAGAAAGACGTCACTCTCTGTAATGAAAATGTCCTCTTCATGGGGATGTTGCCGACCACCCGCGTATTAATGGGGGACAGAAAAGAAGCATTTAACTTTTTTCGAAAATGTTAAAAAAAACTGAAATCTTTTCGTGACCGCTAGGTGTGCCTAAGTAGACCGATTTGGGACAGCTTTACACAAAAAAAGTAAAAAGCTTGGACAGTTAAAGATGGTCCCTTAGTTCTTGATATCATTAAGGTCGAAAGAGCACCCCAGCTAGACTTTCACTTAATTTCGACGCGATTCTATGGCTTTCCTTCCTGTTTGGAATTTGTACAAAATACGGTCTCGTAATTAACCGTATGTCTAGCTATGTTTACATGATCACATGTTCATGCATGTTGTAAGAGGCTACTAAAGTGAGTACATAGTGTCTGGGGGTATAGGAAGGTGCCCTGCCATTGGGGCTTATATCAAGGTACCTCAGGCTTTTACCTTCTTTGGTCGGAATGGACAACATGTCCCCGAGGCACACTAGTGATCTTTTTCTCTCCCTTGAGATTCACTATCTTTGGTAAACATTGGTGACGCTCTCCCATGATACCCTAGAGATCATTCTCCATTTTCTACCCTCTTTCTTGTCATCAATTTTTTTCCATCCGGCGCCATTATATTTCATTTTCATTCATTTCACAGAAATTTTTGTAAGAATTGTCAATTTGAAGCCAGAATTTTCAAATCAACCAAAGTAGAATTTTCAAATTTTTATTGTGTCTTAACATTGATGTAATATTTTTAAGTTGTTTTTAATTGTATTGAAAATAACATTCCTTTCATTCAAAATCTGATATTTGTTCATTTTTTTTTACAAAGTTCATAAAAAATTAAATAAATCACTAAATTTGTTTTAATAGTAGGAATATATATATATATTATTGATTAGACAACCTTACATATAGCATTTAAAAAGAACTTAAATAACCCACATGTCCTTG
The DNA here is from genome assembly GCA_019974015.1 of Nephila pilipes. Classification (NCBI taxonomy): domain Eukaryota; kingdom Metazoa; phylum Arthropoda; class Arachnida; order Araneae; family Nephilidae; genus Nephila; species Nephila pilipes. Next base: position 226,117 of record BMAW01096233.1, read on the forward strand.
AAAGCATTAAAATGAATTTTTTAATCATTAAGGAAGTGAAACGTTTCTGCTCGTGTAAAACAAATAGTATACTTCTATTTTACTGTGAAATATTTCTGAGACAGCAAAATTACTTATTAAATGAAATACATATGTGTGACATATATTATTCAGTGTAAATGTATAAAAATGAATGTCCAAAAATACCATAAAAGTAAATAAAAGAGCTTAATTTATCTTTATATAACATTACGGAATAGAAGCATTAATTTCCTTAGCTAAAAAAAGCCAAACGATTTTGAAACCCCTTTGTGTTTTGGAACATCTGCGTCAAATTTTAGCATGGATTTATTCTTAATGAAGTACATAAAAGCATCGTAGGCAAGTAAAAAAAAGGAAAATATTCGTTTTTTCTTAAGAATTATATATAGAATTTTACTTATCAAATTAATATATTTTAATAATTAGCAACTGTAAGGTTTTCGCTACATGTAGCATTTCAAAAGATTATTAATATTGCTACATATTTTTATTCACCTTAACAATTTTAAAAATTTAATTCGTTTATAGTTGTTGAGAATGGCAGCCGAAAATCTGATGAAGAAAAAAATATTTGCGTTCCTCACTTTGCAACATTCGCTACCCACCTCAAATAAATACGGGCACTTAAATCCCGTAATTGAGCTCGATCGTTATTTCGAGAAATTATGGTGGAAATACTGCTGATTAAAAATGATAATAATATCTTAATTCGTTAATTACTTTTCAAATAATGTCCCAAATGAGCTGACTCGCTCGTCATAAAAAGAAATTCCTAACGATTCTGAGTTCGTCCTTTTCCAACGCTGGCGATTAGAAGTAAGCTTTAAAAGTATCTTATAACTAATTGCTGCTCATTTTTCAGGAATGCACCTTTTTTTTTTCGCTACAGAAGCTACTGAGAAACCTTTCGAACGGTGTTCATTTTTATTTAAGCTTTTATTCTCAGATTTCATTAAAGGTAAAAAAATTTCTATATGTTTAAGTTGAAATAATGGTAGAAATGGAAAACGAAGAACTTATATTGGCATTTGAAAAATAATGTTCAGAATCTGAAAAGGAGATAGTATTTATTTTTAAAGTAACTACATTAAATATATTTATACAATGGTTGTGGAAAGCAGAAAAAAATTCGGTAGACTTAAAGAAAACTTTAATTACATTTGCTATAAAATTAGAAATTCTGAATTTAAATAATCATTCTAGAGGTATATTATTGCTTATAACTTATTACTTATACATTTGGAAATAATTAAATTCTGTTTCACAACGTTATCTTATAACGAATTTGTACGATGCATTCGAAATTATTCTCAAAGTTTATCCACATACACTCATCGTCAAAAAAAGTTCCTGCAGAAAGAAGGCAAATTATTAAAATCGATAAATTGGTGCCACTTCTGTCAGCAAACACGTGTCTTACCACGTTACTCACGACCTTTTAAGGTTCTCCCAAAGACAGTAATTTTGATTCTTACTATAATCTGTTACTTTAGAATAGGCGGGTCGAGGTACTTATTTTCCTTCCTCCTCCATCGGTTACCAAGGTAACGTCTTATGTACCACCGACACAGCATTTATTTTCACCACTTCAGTTGAGGTCTGAATTCCTTTGCGTTTGGCAATGCTTTTTGTTAAATGTAAGGTATATTTTAAATATCAATAAATAACTTTTTTTTTTTCAAAATGATATCTTTTTTTGTGAAAGTATAAAAACCATGGAAACATATTCTTATAAAATATTAATATAATACTCATGCGCATACAAACTTATTTAGTTTACAAAGTTCCAATAAGTTGTTTAGTTCCGCTACATAAAGGTGTAAGAAAATTAAATGCTTTTAATTACATGTTAACAATATTTATAAAATGTTATTCATATATTTAACAAATATTTAATGATGCATGTTCTTAAAAAAAGCCCAACAATTATCTATAAACACAAAATTTCATTTTCTTTAGAAGTTTGTTTATGGAATTAAACAATGTGGGGGAACTGATGTCATTCGCTACTATTGTTGCCATAGTTACAGACAACAGTGGATGGGGTCTGTTACCTTGAAGCGCTTATAGTAAAGTAACAGTCTATAACACCACTACAACGATGAGTTAAACAACGAGGCCACGTTACTAAACCAAAAGTTTTAGTTGCCAGGCTTTGGCACGTTGCAAATAGGCTCTATATGCGACTGTCAGTATGACACTTTGTAGCCGTCATTCAGTTGATTTTAAACCACCGAACATTAAAGCTTAGTCTTTTTATAAATTTCTCAGAATTTGGGTCTTTTTAAAATTTTTATTTTTATTAACCGTAAGAGCAAATCTTTAACAACAGGAAGAAAAAATGAATTGGTAATTGCAATTCGTGATTATAACTCTGTACTAGAAGAGCAATTTTTATTTATTCAGTAAAATACTCCAAAGCCCAGGATTTGTGGAAATCGAGTAGTAGTGTCGAAGGAACATATTCTGAAGTGACACTTCAAAGAACTACATATTGATTTCAAGAGCAAATATTCAGTAGATTAGCAGTTATAAAATAATTTTATCATTAAAAAGAGAAATTTATAGCCAGCCAACAATCCCTGTTTTAGACGAGGAAAGAGAAAATAGAACCTATGGTGAAGATTCTTATGAATTCTTTATATTGATTTGCAATAAAAGAAACCTTATTCTTATGGAGAAGACTTAGTCAAAAACAGCCTATTAACTTTATGACGTTGGGGTATTTGTGACTTTCTCTTCATTAACCTTGGGGAATTTAATTAAGATTGATTGCTGGAAATAACAATTTCTTCCCAACCATAATGAAACGTGATTAGGCAAATTACAGGCAGGTAGAAATAAAGGGAACTGAGATAGATAGGAAAGTATATAAGCAAAATGAAATCCACACGATGGAGGCCGAGCATCACTAGCGTTGAGTGGTAGCCTTACAAGTGGTAGACGAAATCAAGAGTTGCTTCGGGCGATAGTGATCGTAATAAAGACAAGAAATCAAACCAACCTCAACTAGAAAGACTTATATAAGGCACTTTTAATTCGGTATTAGTTGAACGGGTGAATCTATCTATGGTGTTATCTTGGAGAGCAAGTATTTCTTAGGCATTATATTACAGAAATTAATAAATAAATAATTGTTTGAGACTAGATTGGTGTATCTATGCGTAGATTATTGACTTTTAGAATTAGTTGTATTTGACTGAGTTATGGCTAAAGAGTCAAATAGAAATACTCATTCGCCACAATATTCACCCAAAATGTCGGTGATATAAAATCCAAAAATATGATCAACAATATAGCTTTGTCTCATAATACTATCATGCATCGTATTGATAACATGGGACAGAATGTTGTCTCACAAATTGTTTCTGGACAAAAATATTGTAAATAATTTTAACTAGCTTTGAACGAAAGAAGGGACAACACAGATATAGTTAAGAATATTTGTGCATTACACAAATGATAATTTTTATATAATGGAAAAACTTCTTGATTTTCGTTAACTACAGGAGAGTTGTAATTGAAATTAACAAAGTATACGTTAGACAAAGTTAAATAATTTTTGCACAGATGGAGCGCCTTGAACGATTGACAGGATAAAATGTTTTGCTACATTACTCGAAAGTTATTTCAAAAGAAATGTTTTTCTGTTTCATTGTATTATCCATTAAGAATCTCTACATGTCAAGAATAGAAACTTGTCTTCTATTGTTGATTCTACAGCGAGCTCTATCAACAAATTGCGAGATCGAGTTCTGAATCCACAACGATTTCTGGGGCTTTTTCCGAAGGGAATGGAAGTCGATGATGAGTTAATCTTTCATTTTTGTCTTCGCTGTTTTAACAAGGGAAGTACACTTGCAAGATTTAAAAATTTTAAGAATGCGTTTTGAAATATCTGTAAAAAAACAATGAACTTCCAAGTGTGTACTTGCTATTCAAGAATTAAGATTGGGGTATGTAATTAAGATTTCTTACATTATGAGACATTTAAAGAATTTAAATTTGCAATTACAGAGAAAAAGATTGTATTTTTTCTACCCTAATTAGTCATTTACCTTCTTTTGTGAGCAAACTTTTACCTTTTCGTTGTGATTTTGAAGGGAAAAAAACACATTTCCTTTTAATATATGAACTAGCTGCCCTAATCGATAATGTTTCAAATTATGATAAATTTAGCAATTTAATACACATTTTATAGGATTCAATCAGTGTTAGGTTTGATGATTTTCGAGTAGATAAAAAGAACATTGATTTTTTCATAAGCCCTGTTTCATATTCTTTGCAAGCCGTTAGTTGTTAACCACGTGAACTCAAAATTGAAATTATTGACATATATGTGTGTGTGTGTGTGTAAGAGAGAGAGAGAGGCAGAGAGAGAAAAAATGAACAAATGTTTTGTATTATAATCATGATAAAAATATAGTTATATCGTTCAAGATTACCTGATAAATACACATAAAACACCACATTTTGTATGCAACTTCACACATTAATCCTAATATAGATAACTTGGTTAAAAAAACATAAATTGAAAAAACCCAGTTTTTTAAATACTGGCTGTTTTATTATTAATTAAAATCAAATATTTCAAGCTATTAATTTTTTAAAATTTTATACAAAGCTAAATTACTGTCCTTTATAACATTTATTGACACTTATACCTAATTTTGAACTACAGTTTATTTTGTTACATTATTTTTTGTATTTTTACAACTCCTCATGAGTTAAATATAAAAGATATGTTGTTCTGAAAAGTCTCATAATCTGCTTATAAAAAAGCATTTTTTCTTCTTTTTTTATGTTGGAAAAAATTGGAAGTTGCATACATGTTTTCTTTTCGTTCAAATAATAGCACTCTTCCTGAAAAGGTTGGCATTCCCGTTTCTAATTATTCAACCATTTGTTTGTTTATATTACTTCCCCCAAATCCTTATGAAATCTTCAAAGTACATACTAGCTCAAGAAAAATGTAACTAGCACAAAATGATAATTCAAAATAATTAAAATGCCAGTAAGTACGGTTTGCACGTATAAAATGTATATTTTAATTAGAACTTGCATCGGTTTAAGAAAACTGAGTAAGTCTTAAAAACTATTGTAGTCACATAAATATTTCTTTTCCATAATGAGAAGGAAAATATCGAAAAATGGGAATTATGTGTGAATGCGATTTCTTCACTTTATCAGAAAGGCTAAATTATGGATGAAGAAAAAAAAATAAACATACATAACTACAAATGTTTAATCAATATATTTGAAAGTTTATTTTCTGAAACTTAAGAGGCTACGGTAGCTTAGTGGTCATAGTCGCGGAGTCGCTGCTGACGGTTTTCGTTGAGTCATAGGTTGGAACTTAGTGCCACTAAAAACTCACCGTGTAGATGGGTCTGATGCACATCAAAACTACAGGGACTCTAAGTCCTCCCTTTAACATTGTGTGGAAGTTTGGGGAAGGAGGTGCCGCCTCAGGTATCGTTTTCGTCACTTAAAGGAGATTCCAAATTACGAGATCCATCCCAATAGCTATCATGTTGCTTCTAGAACGATGTTAATGAAACCAATAAAAAAAATCCTAATGTTTAATTGTTTTAATTTCTGAAATAATACTTTCTTTTACTCAATTTTTAAAATATCGATAACAATAATTTAATTCAGTTTTTAAATTCTTATTGTGATTTCTTGAAGCAATTGTAGATTGTGAAATTAAAAAAAAAAACTTGTTTTTTTCTATAAGTCTATGAATAAATTAATTTGTATTAAAGTATTTAGACCAAATAAAATTCTTTTCAAGAAAGTAAATAACGGTTTTCATTACTGTTATTGCCAAATCATCACAAAAGAATAGTATTGTGACTACTATATCTATAACGAGTGAAATTCAGAATGTCTAGTGAACTTGCAATTTTTTTTGTACGCCTGTTGAAATTCATTTTAAAAAACCCATTTATTTTCTACGTTTTTAAGAAGTAAAATTTTGTGTTCGTCGTCGATTGTATAATGATAAGTATTTGGTAAACATTTAGGATCGTCTAGCGATCCTTTTCTTTTTCTCGATCCTTCTTCTTGTCGATAATTTTTCACGTGACCATCGCTTCTTATATCGTCAAAATCGTGATTATTTCTAAATTTCCAATTTCCCATATTTTGAGCTTTTAATTGTATATCTTAGTAATACGTTTATATTTTTGTCTAGTACTTCATTTTAGAATTTTTAAATATTCCTTTTTGTGTGTTGGTGTGTACTCTGTCGCCGGGAGACTGTCTGCCGGCGTGAGTCATTGTATCATTATACCAGCATCTGGTGTTACCAAAGAAATTGTGACGTCAATGTAGTGGAGATTGATATGTATTCCAAAGATAAGAAAGAAAAGAAAAAATGAAGGAAAAGTGAGAAGTATTAGAACGGTGGCTCAAAATGTCATCAGAGCTATTACGTCTCTGTAAACAAATTGCTAGATAATATTTTTTTTTCGGGATTGTGTTTTATTCTTTTATTCTTTTCTCCTATATATACTGTATTTTATTAGTCCATTGTTGTTAAAATTGTAAAATTGTTATTTTTCTTTTTGCCACTAAATGTTGAGTGCTGAAGTGATTGTCTCCCAGGGGGTGGATTTGTAGCTCAAAATCCTTTGAATGAGCTCTCTTCCCTTGGGCATTCAGCAGGAAAGTTTTGGCGCATCATAGACAAGTATAATGCACTTGCAATATAAACCCCAATTTTGGCTTGACTGGACTTACATATTGATTACATAATATTCGCAATGTACGACTGTGTGTATTAATGTTATTCAGTAACTTTTAATATTATATGAATTAGAGCATGAAAGAAAAGTATAAACGGTAATGAAATTGTTTTGGAACGATTTAAGTTTTCGAAAAAAGTTCTGAAAAAGTATTCGAAATTAACTTATTTTATTATATGAATTGAACATTAATTTGAAAATTTATGTGACGGAAGCTAAAACAGCATATAATACACATGAACATGCATATAATACATGCATAACATACACATGCATATAATTTTTATTTGCTTGTGTATCTGCTTTTGTTATAATTACTGTATACTGAATGTTCATAAGCGCCCTCTAACGATTAGAAAAAGCCAGATTCACTCTTCAATAAAAGTCAGGCGCTCGATTAGTTCCCGGCAAAGAAAAAGACGTATATTTTATTTGTTTGATTTCTAAATTATGCTTATTGTCCATGACTAATTTAAACAAATTAATAAATCATTCTTGCACGAACGGTAATTTTTATTGTACAAAATGTAACTACCACCCAAAACTGGTTCTTCAAGCACATTTCAAAATATAAAGCACAACTCTTTATTCCAATTACACATAAAAAAAATCACTCATATTCTTAAAAATAATGAATTTGAACATTTTATTTTTAAGTAAAAATTATCTTTAATACGAACCCATTATGATATTTCCACTATATTCTGATATCTTAATGATTCAGATTTTTAAGGAAAAATTTGAAAAAAAATATATAACAATTCTTTAATTGTTCGAACAATTATGAAAGTACTACTTCTAAGTGTTTGGTTATACTTTTTTTAAAAAGATCGAAACGGACAAATTGAATAAAAGGAATAAAATTATTTCCATATGTTTGCTACGTGGTCTCGATAGCCTAGTGGTCATGGTCAAGGACTCGTGGCCGACGGTTTTCTTCGAGGGTTCGAGCCTTAACGCCAATAAGAACCCGCCGTGTGTAGTTGAAGCTGATGTACTTTAAGTTTGCTAAAACTCATATATATTGTTGGCGCAGTGTGGAAGTTAGAAGAGAAAGGTGGCAGTTCATGTGTCATCCTTGTCACCTGACTGAGGTTCAAAATTAAGAGGTCCGTCACCAATAATACTCATTTTGCTTCTAGTTCGACAATAAAATCAGTCATTTGCTGGGTTAAACTACATAACTTCCCTTATATATCAGGCAAAATAATCTGCGCATCTTATCTAATGCACAGATTATTTATATTTAGTAAATATTTAAAAGCCAATTTACAACATTCAACGTCTATATATATTCGCCATGCCAAGCCTGATTTAAAAATTGAAAAGTTTGGTTGATTGTAGATGTTATACTTAAATCATGATGCATCTTTATATTTTCATGGAAAAATAAAAGTATATAATTCGAGATAAAAACCAACGTTTTTATTAATTCATTCGCATTTATTCACCATGCCAGCCTTGATCCCGAATAATTTATTGATCCTAGTGCTGCTGTAGCCAATATATATATATATATATATATATATATATATATATATTAGTTAAAACTTCTTGCAAATGTCTAAACATTGCATTATTAGACGAATAAGAACGATTCCCAAAATTTCAGAGCTCTAGCTTGAAGGGAAGTTGGTTAAATTAACGGTCGAAAATTTGATGACATACTGATACACACACAGACAAACGGACACCTAGTGAAATACATAAAAACGTTGTAAATGAGAAGCATGTTCTGTTATTTAACAGTCAATATTCAATTTCTTCTTTTTTACTTAATCTTAAATTCAGTCTTCATTGCGAAATCTAACTATGTATTCGAATCTGTATACAATTCGTTTGAAATCTATATATATATATATATATATATATATATATATATATATATATATATAAGCGAAATACCACTGACTGACTCATCACGAAATCTCTAAGACTATTCAACCGATTGACTTGAAATTTAGTATAGTTACTCATTTTGCAATGTAGACGCTCACTAAGATTGGATTTTATGGAAGTCTTATCCAAAATGCAATTTTGATCCGTTAATCTACTCTTATCCGTCGGTTAAGTTATTTTTGGCGACTTATCGCCAAAAATGACATGACTGACGCCAAACGGAATATATATATTTTTAAAGTATACTGTGTATTATCACCAATTAAGTTTACTTGGTGAGATTTGCGCGTGTGAAATGGAAAAATACCAAATTATTTAATATTGAAGCTCTGAAGCAGGATTGGCAAAATTTTGGCGAAGGGGCTCTTATGTGAAATTCCGTGCCTGTCGAAAATAGGAAACGTACATATTTAGCGATAGAAATAAATCAGCGTGGAACCCCACGGTTCGTGAAAGTGTAATTTAGCTCCAAAACTTAGCAGGATTTTGAAAAATACTAAAATGGTGACTTTTTACGGAGTAGAGCACACGTAAGACAATCTCTCTCTCTCTCTCTCTCTCTCTCTCTATATATATATATAAGCGAAATACCACTAAAAAGTTCTGGATAACCATTATTACAGACAATTTCCTAAAATTTTAAATTTAGATTTTCATTATCGTTTAAGAATTTAAAATTTTCTTGATATTTTACGTTTAGGTTCCGAAATATAATATTATCGTCTTCCCAGCGAAGCGGGCGGGTATCAGCTAGTATAAGTATATGAACGTAAAACAAATCCTTTAATAAAATAAAGTTATAAATATTTTTTTTCATATTTTGTGAAAGTAACGTATATAAAAATCGTATTGATTAAAACAAACATTAAAATTAAATTATATTAAGCAAAGCATTGTAATTTATTTATTGATAAAATATTATATATTAATAAAAAGCACTTCGTATTTTTAGCTTAATGAAAAAGCATACATACAATCTTTATTTTAATTTTTATGCTCAACATAAAGTTTATAAAAATTATGTATAATATATTAACGTCATACTAAATTGATAAGAACGTACTGAGAGTATTTAAAAATAAATATAAAACAAATGAAGCTTTTCATAATTTATCAAAAAGAGTGTAAACGCATTTAGAAATTATTTAAAAAAAATATACAAAAAATAAAGAAGGCATTTTTTAATCCTAATACTTTTCCTCTAACGAAGTATAAAAATTGTTTTATTCATCGAAAAATTAAGCAATAATAGGATATTCACATCTAGTAATTAGTACATGTAGAAGTGCAGGTGTTAATGCTCATAGACAAAACAATATATTTTAATGCACTATGGCATCAAGCTTCGGGTATTTAAATGACATCTTAACGCTATATTTCATGATTTCAAAATATTGAAAACCCGATCTTTATCGTTTTATCCAACTATAAAGCAAAGTTTATATCATTATATAAAAGAGAGAAAAATAATAAAAGAGGCACACTCAAATTCCAGGTGTATTTAAAAGATGGAAAAAAGAAAAATAATAAACATTTTTTTAAGTAATAAAAAAATCGTTAACATGAAAAATCTTAAAAGGCGTATAGATTGAAGTAATAATCGCATGCAAAGGGTTTTTTCTTACTTTATGTTCAGTAACAGTACGGGATAAATAAAAAAGGATAATCGCTCATACTCTTTTGCTATTTACTTAAATATGATCTTAATTTCTACTTTATTTATATACTTTTTTCTCACCTCATTCATTCTTAAAATTGAACATTTCCCCCCTTCGTTTCATCAAAACTATGAAGAAAAACATGCAATCGCTTAATGCTACATAAATGCTCCATCTAAAATAAAATTTCTTCTTAATTGCAATAGCGGCTGAATAGCGTGTAGGGAAAAATGCACTAAAATTTCAGAAACCCTTGTAGCGGAGGAATTTTGTTTTAATAAATAACATTAATAAGGATGTCATATACAACGCGGGAGAAAGTAATCAATGCCGAAAAGCAAAAATAAAACACGAGACATAGCATACACCATTTGTGTGAAAATGGTTTTCAAATGCTGCTTCTTTTCGTTCGGAGTAATTGCAGGAGATGGTAGAATTCGCGAGTTTTAAAGACCATCTCATCAGGAAATAATGAACTGAGAATGGGAAATAAATAAATTAGGAAAAAAGTGCTAAAAATTTTATTATAGTTTCGTTTTGAACAAAGTCATTGCGGTATTCTTCAACATTTTCTTAGAACAAAATTAATTGTTCTACGTTCTACTTTGCAAAGAAAAATGCCGTAAGTTTTTTGAATAACTTTTTTTTTTCAAAAACGGATTTTAATATGTTTTATAAATGGATTCATATTGAATTTTTAATATTAATGCATTTTTCATACTTCTAGCCTATATAGAAAATTTATTATTGTCACAACAAAATTCAAAAATTAATCCAGAGGGATAGGTTGCCTTCTTGGAATTGTACAAGTGATCGATTACACACTCTTTATATTTGTTAAAACGTAAGGAATTCTCAAGCGTTTTAAAATCTTTTGGGTGTGTTTGGCTTCTTATTAACGTTCCATTGGAAGCAACAGGAGGGCTATTGGCAACGGACATCGTAAATTTGAATATCGGTCCAATGACGTGGACGGCACCTGAGCTAGCACCTCCACCTCTCCAAACTTCCACATCACGCCAATGAGAGAACTTTGAATATCGACCGATTCAACGCACATCTGTCCCAGCTACACGGCGGATCTTTTGGGGCCACCAAGGTAGGAACCTACGTCTGGACGAAAACCGAGAGTCCGCGACCATGACCACTAGGCTACGGAGACCATTAAAATCTTCAAATGGATTAAATACGAGTAACAATTTTACATATATGCAATATTTACAGTAGTATCCAGTACCGTAAGAACAATTGAGGAGCATTTATTTTAAGGCAATTTTAAAATATAACTAAAAAGCCATAAGTTCAAGACACGGATTGAGGATACTTAACCCCTTGCCAGTGTCGCCTGAATCCAGTTCGGGCAACTACTACGTGCAGAATTTGTGATGCCCGAACTGATTTCCGGCAGGAGAAAAATTAGCATTTCTATTTTCTAAAGCCCGAGCTGAGTTCGTTTCTACTTTAGGATACTTAATACACTACTTTCCTAATAGATGGCATTAGTGGTCCAAGTTTTTCACCAATTACGACTTCAGTCGAGGGAGGGAAAATGTGGGTGCTGTCAGATAAATTAAGACACACTTGGATTGATATACAAAGACAGAATTTCGCTTTCTCGTTTAGTTTCGGTTGTTTTTCATTGAGTTTTTTAGCAAATAATTTTCTTTTTTTGCAATTTTTTTCTTTTTTTGTCCGATTCAGACACCGATGTGGAGTACAGTTAAGTTATTTTTAATTAAATAGGTATTAATTTTAAATAATTAATTAATTTTTAATAAATGAGTATATTTAAAATTTTATTTTTGTAATAAAAAACCATTTTCTAACTTTTATAATAATGTAAAGAACAAAATTAAACAGTCAAACAAAAATGTTCAATTTTTGGTCCATTTTTCTGAAATATATGTCACAGTTAAGGGGTTAAATGAAAGGCAGCAGTTTATTAGCTTTTAACCTGTGGAATATCCCAAATAATGTCTTTTTTCAATTCCATCTTAGATTATTTATTTCGAAATTATATTAATATTAGCTTTCCAAATCATTTGCTCCGATTCTCCACACTACTTGTTTATCATAGATTCGACTTGTAATACTCTATAATTAGGAGTCACTTTGATCCAAATGTTTAAGGCTCCCGTTTACCCGTCATTTTGATGTCTTGAACGTAATGTAAAGCCTATGCATTTTCGACTTTAATTCTCATATCTTTATTATTTGATCCATTTAAGTGCAATAAATTTCATCTGAAAGAGCAAAAGGTAACAAAGGCTTCTGCGAAATTACTTTTTTCTTTCGAATTTAAAAAAAAAAAAGATTTAAAGACAGGAAGATTCGAAACCGTATAATCAAAATGGGAATACAAATACTCTTTTGAAAATCTTAGGAAAAAGTAGTTTTGCAAGAATATTCATTATTTTCTGCTTTTTCACATGCACTTTATGACATTCAAATAGATCAAATAGTAAAAATGTGAGAATTAAAGTCGAAATTCCATAGCATTAACGTGATGTTCACATATTCAAAATGGCGGGAAGACGGGAGCCTTAATTAAGATTAGTCATCCAATCTACAACTTTCGTCAGGTTTTTTGCTATTCCTCTATCTTCCTTCTCTTTCATTTTAATCCTATCTCGCTTATATATCACTATCAATTTGCTACACTCCTTATTTTTATCTAATTACATGTTATTTTGGTTTGGAAGGAATTGAAATTGAGAGAGCAATTTAAAATACCAAAACGTTCCCGAGGTTAGTGAAAGAAAAATCGGAAATAACCCAACGCCACACAGTTACAGTTACAGAGAGAACTTAACTCAGAATTACAGTAGTTAAACCACTGATGTTACTGAAATTTGATATTTCATTATTTTTACACATGGAAGCAGTTGGAATTTAAGTTCATATTTTACAATTATAAAATTATATTGTTAAAGTCGTGCATAGACTTATCATTTTATTATTTTTAGTGGTGTACAAATTTATTATTTTATTATTTTT
>BMAW01096233.1:239450-280587 GCA_019974015.1 Nephila pilipes
TTTTTAGTGGTGTACAAATTTATTATTTTATTATTTTTAGTGGTGTAGAAATTTATTATTTTATTATTTTAGCGGTGAATATATTTATTCCTTTATTATTATTAGTGAAGTATATAGATTTATTATTTATTATTATTTGAAATGTAATTTCTTTTTTCTTAGTTTATTACAAAAGTATTTCGGTTCGCAATTTAATTTTTTGTTACATTGCGTATTAAATTGGTAATGGATTTTACAGCTACAAATGAAATACAAACGCTTCTGGCTTAGACATACATTTATATTCGTTTGTTTATTTTTGTTTCATTCAATTTTTCGATGCTTCTCTAGAAGCGTATGACGTAAAACAATTTAAACTATTCTATATAAATTTGCTTCAAGTGCATTTACAATTTAAAGCCCTTTTCCGAATTTACAAGATTTAATAAAAATAAAACAGTTTAAATTACGATGCATATAGAGTATCAAAATATATTCTCAAATTAATTCCCTTTATAAATTCTAAAGAAGAAGAAAAATATTTATTGCATCTATCTGTTAAACAAATATTAGCAAAGAAAATACATGAAACATATGTCTGCCTATATTAGATGCATTTATTACATGACTATCTTTTTTTGTTTGAAAATAAAATACTTTTGTAATATATTCATTTCGTTTTAAAGTAATTTCCACTTGGTGTTTATGTTATTAAAAAATGCATTTCATTCGAACAGTTACACATTCAATGTTATCATTAATTCAGTTTTTGTATACCGCAGGTGTAATAATAGGCATTTTTGAAATAATATGGTTTTCAAAGACATTTAAGTAAAATTAACTACGAGAGTGGTTCAAAAAGTACTTGTACTAGCAAATAGATGGCATTATTACGGTAAACTGTTGCTACCATTAAGTGCTGCCATCTATAAAACGGAGTCAAAACAAATTTGACATAGGATCATAGGTTAATTTTAATTTGGTATACAATTGTTGCCAAATCAAAATGTGTTTGCTGACACGTCATGCTGTGAGACATCATTATCACCGTCAGTAAGACTTGGGTTCAGCATCATGCACCAGAAATCAAGCAAAACCCAAAAGTTCGGTTGCTTCCGGTGAATCTTTTACAAAATAGGCGAAGGTAGTCTCATCCGCTGGAAAAGTTATGGCGAAGAATTTATGAGGGGTGAATGGTGTCATGATGAATACGAGTAACAGATACTCAGGCAGTTTTCAAGTCAGACATGATGCATATCAAAATAAATAATTTTCCATGCTAGGAGCACCATCTCTTGGGATGCATTAGAATCCCTCGTAAGATACTATCTCATACAAATTTACATTGTATGGAAAAAATATTCATTTTCTATAAATTATTTATTGGTATGGTTTTTATTGAAACGTTTTTCATTGCTGTTTTAATAGTTTGGGTAAAATAATACGAGGGATTATTCAGAAAGTAAGGAACGTTTTATACATCAGAAAGAGGGACTAAAATTCTACTTTTCTAAATTGTCACCAAATAAATTGAGGCACTTATCAGAGCGGGGGGACAAGATTTGAAATTCCTTCGTCATAGAATTCTGCCGCCTGCGATCTCTGATTGTGTGACAATTTCAAACAACGAAGTCCGTAAAACTTATGGAAAACTAATCGAAAGCTCCGTGATTGTGAAACGGCGGTTTTCACGAATCTTTTCATCAACTTTAGCGACCAGTTCGTCAGTCACAATGCTAGAGCGTCCACTCTTCTATTCATCGTGAACGTTAATTCGGCCATTTTTAAACTGAATGCACTATTTCCCGATTGAACTTTCATTCATTACGTTATTTCCGCACACTTGCAGATAAATTTCCATAGGTTTTAGGTTTTTTGCCAACAAAAACCGTATCTCAGACCGCACCTCACAACTGGCTGGATTTTCCATTGCAGCGCACATTTCAAATTTTAATATCGAGAAAACGCGCAACGTGGAAATGTTCCCGTTGTGATGGCTGGACGCCGACTGAAATACCGAGCACGCAGACACCAAAATATAATAGGTGAATTGAAAAGTCCCCGGCCTGATACATAGATGGCGCTACTAGAATTAAATCCATATGTTCTTCAGTTAGCCCTAACCCTCAAAAGATGCGTGTATTAATTTGACAGCTGTCGGATCATTAGTTTGTGAATTATAGCATTTTGAGTGAAGCAACTTTTGTTATTGTGAAAAAAATGAATAAAAAGGAATTTCGCTTGTTGATAAAATATTGCTTTTTGAAGGGAAAAAATACAGTTGAAGCAAAAACTTGGCTTGATGCCGAGTTTCCGGACACTGCCCCAGGAAAATCAACTATCAAGGATTGGTATGCTAAGTTTACACGTGGTGAAATGAGCACCGAAGACCTGTGGGCGCCCAAAAGAGGTTGTTACCGACGAAAACATTAAAAAAATCCACAAAATGATTTTGAATGACCGTCAATTGAAATTGAACGAAATAGCAGATACTCTAAAGATATCAACTGAACGTGTACATCATATCATTCACGAATATTTGAGTATGAGAAAGCTCTGTGCAAAGTGGGTGCCGCGCGAGCTCACTTTCCACCAAAAACAACGACGAGTTGATGATTCGTAGCAGTGTTTGAAGATGATCAAGCGTAATAAACCCGTGTTTTTGCTTCGATAATTGACAATGGATGAAACATGGCTCCATCATTTCACTCCGAAGTCCAATCGACAGTCATCGGATTGGACTGCACATGATGAACCCGCTCCAAAGCGTTAGAAAAAGCAACAGTCGGCTGGCAAGTTTATGGCGTCTGTATTTTGGGTAGCGCATGGAATAATTTTCATTTACTACCTTAAAAAGGAAGGAACATCAACAGTCACTATTACATGACGTTATTGGACCGTTTGAAGGACGAAATCGCCGAAAAACGGCCGCATTTAAAGAAAAAGAAAGTGTTGCTTCACCAAGACAATGCACCGTGTCACAAGTCAGTGAAAACGGTGGCAAAAATCCATGAATTGGGATTCGAATTGCTTCCTCATCCACCGTATTCTGGCCCCCAGCGACTATTTCCTGTTCTGAGATCTCAAAAGAATGCTCGCTGGGAAGAAATTTTCGTCGAATGAAGAGATGATTGCCGAAACTGAGGCCTATTTTGAAGCAAAGGACAATTCGTACTACAAAAATGGTATCGAAAACTTGGATGGTCGTTTTAATCAGTGTATCACCCTCGAAGGGTTTTATGTTGAATAAAAAAATCTAATTTTGCCAAAAAAATGTTTTTTTTCTTTGGTAGGCCGGGGACTTTGCAATAGACCTGTTACGAGATCGGCGCGCGCCTAGCGACGTCAGACGGAAACGTTCCTTACTTTCTGAATATACTTCGTAATAACCAGCTTAATTTATTAATAATTCGAATTAAAAACCAACGGTTTTAAAAACAACGTTTTTATATGTTGGCAAAGTTTATTGAAATATTATTGAAAAAATTATTGAAATATTAGTTAAAACTGGACGCAAATATCTAAATATTGCATTGTTAGGCAATTTAGAACAGTTCCCAAAATTTCAGAGCTCTAGCTTGATGGGAAGTTGGTTAAATTAACGATAGAAAACTTGATGACTCAGTGATACACACACAGACAGATACACACCAAGTGAAATATATATCGACATAAAGACGTTAAAACTAACTAAAATTAATTAATTCATCCGGTAAATTAAATGGATGGAATGCATTTTTACCCAGCCACCCTTGGCGACAAGAATTACTTGGCAATATTTTGCTAAATGTGGCTACCCTGTTCCGTTTTACGGACTTAACGTTGAACAAAAAAAAAAAAAAACAAGCAACGTTTGGTGCAAATTTTTGAAATCGCGCCAAGTGATTGGGCTAAACTGCGTTATTAATGAAAATATTAATTAAAACTTATCGCAAATGTCTAAATATTGCATTGTTAGGCGAGTACGAACGATTCCCAAAGTTTCAAAGCTCAACTTGATGGGAAGTTGGTTAAATTAATGATGGAAAAATTGATGACACATATACACACTAAGTGAAATTCAGAAAAACGTTGTAAAAGAAGTGCAATTTTGATTCAATGTTTCTAAAATAAAATTTTGTGCAGGGATATTCGTTTGAATATTGTAAACGTAACTTGTGTGTACTAATTACTAATATATCCCACAAGGTAAAATAATTGTGTCGTATCTCAAGAAGAGAAATTTTGAACAAAGATAAGCATGCAAAGCCGCTGATGTACAATAATAACGAAATCCAAGTTTTCACTTAAGTGAAGCATGGGTGCCGAGTTAGGGTTCCAGTTCAGATGCCGATCTTCTCATTTGAGGTGTAATGAAGACGAGATGTAGTGAAGGCAGATATTTAAGACTCTTCTGAAAAGTGCACGAATTTGGCTTGATTTCTATTGAAAAAATTTGTAAATGGACGGCAGGAAAAAGATCTCCAGAATTATAATCTACACAAAATCTCTTAAAATAATTTAGACATCTACACTAGAATTACAACTTCATAAGAAAATTGTACATTTGTGGTTATTTCCTTTAAGAAAGTTCTACACGAGCCTCATAGCATTTAAGCAATGGTTTTTTATTTTTAATTGAAAAAAATTACATGTGGTAGCAAAACATCGAAATCTTCTATTTTTTATTTTTTGGAATATTGTAATAAACTCAAAAATAGAAATATTCCATGTGCGAAAGCTATGTCGACTTAATAAATAAAATTAAAGGATTGAATATTAAAGTAGACAATAAATAAAGAAATAATAATTTAGGATATTTGAATAATTTTAAATATTTAATTTTGTCTGTTTGTTAAGTAATTTAACATATTTTAAATGATCGAATAGCCATATTTTAGTAAGCTATTTGTTACTTTCTTATAATTCATTGAAGCAATATTTAATTTAGAATGCAGAAATTCACATTATTTTTCTTAATTTATTTTTACAAAACTGAGCATTAATTTTCTAACTAACCAAATGTTAATTTTTTCTAATGCAAAGCACAGCACAGTTATTAAAAACCGAACAATGTAATAAACTAACAAAAAGGAGAAAAAAATTAAAATGACTTTCTATATTCGTTTTAACATGTGTTAACATTTTTTTTTCTTTAAGTTCTCAAAAAAAGTTACGCTAATTAATACTCAAAATGAATATTAATTAGCATAAAATGAGCGTACTTCGTAGTCCCAAGCTCAACAGAAGTAAAAACTATCAAAAAAAGAAAATACTTTCTTCAAATTCCAAATGAATTTTTATTTTCACAAGCAAAACTTTCTAAAGTAAATGGCTTTCAATGTCAACTTCAAATATAATAACAACAGACGATTTTGTCAAAAAAAAATCAATTATTAAATAAAATATTAAAACAAGAGGAAGTGACAAATTATGAAAGTAGACTATACTATTATTTTCGAACATTAAACTAATAGCAGAGAATAAAGCATAAAGTTAAATATATCTCAGCAGTGTAAATATTCCTTAAGGAAACTAAATGCAATTATTACAATTATAATATATTATAAAGTCGATCTTTTGAAACTCAAGCCATGCATCCTTTATTTTATGCCCAGGCATTTTTGTTGACGCTATTTTCACAAAACGATAACACGTGAGAGAATGTTAGTAACCAATATCATTTCAACTGTAACTAATCATGTTTGAATAATTCAAAAATGTTACAAATGAGTTTCACAATGTTGTTTTGACCATCAATTAAATAGGACATCTTTAATTTAAAATTTCATAAACTAATCAAATATCAATGACGTCAACAAATGCTTACAACGAACACAAATTCCATCAGATCAAAATAGTTTAAATAACTTTTATACAACCATCAGTTATCGCAGATTTCTAAATTACAATTTAGGGAAGCATAAATAAATTATTTTTCGCATCTCATTAATTGACTTGAAACTATCATTTAATGTTACTATTTTTACGAGAGACTGTCGTAATATTTTAACTATTACTAAGAAATAACGATATATCTGGATAAAAATCAATCTAAATGTTAGAGGATACTTATGAATATACCTATGTAAGTTATAGTTATTCCTGACGATTTATTGGGTTTCAGGATAACATTGGTTTAATAGTCCGCAATATGGAGAAGATAGATTGCAATATTTTGAGTTCTGTAAAGACGGCCTTGTAAAGATCAAAATATGATATGAGTAATATTTAACTATAGATAGTTACTATACAGAAAATCTTCAGAATAATAAATAAAAGAATAAGTTTTCATCTCGATTATATTTGAGCAATGATTTAAAATTACGATATTTCGGTATAATAAATAAAATTTTGTTATACTGCAGGATTCTTTAATGTGCAACTTCCTGAAACTAAACAAATCAACATTAAAAGTTGTAATTAATAACATCATGTATACACGGATCATTGAATATGAAGAATATATTTCATCTATATGTCTCGGGGTTATGTCTTAGCCATAATTAATATTTTACAATATCTCTCATATAACATAACAGGCATTAATATGTAATTTATTTTATTTTTAAATTCCTACTATTCGTACACACTTTCCTTATATATATTTTTATATGTTATTCAAATTTTCAATTGTTAGTAAAATATTTTCTATTCATCTACTCAACTTGAAATACATTTTTTTAAACTTGTAGTGGATGATAATTGATGTTAAAAAAGTTCTTTCATATATTAATTCATTAATTAAATTTAGTTGGTGAAAATGCAGTTTAGCCAAACCACTTGGCACGATTTCAAAAATTGCCAAACTTGGCGATTTTTTTTGGCTGAACGTTAAGCCCGCGATGCGGAACTAGGTAGCCACATTTGGCAATGCCAAGGGTAGTTGGACTAAACTGCAATCCAATAATTTATTTACCGGATGAATTTAGAAACAAGCCAATGGTTCTACTATGTCATTTGTCTTGCAATGGCAAAATTGGGAGACCATCGGCATAGAATCTTTATATCTTCGGATTGAATCTCGTCGAAGCATAAAGGTTTTTTTTTTTTCGATTTTCAAATAATTTATTCTAGTTTTATATGGGAGAATAAAAATGTCTCTTATATAAGATATTTAGCGGGATATAAATTTAGGAATATATACCGTCAGTGACGAAGAGTGTAGATCGCTGGAAAAAAATTCTTTTGCCCCCTAATATTGTGATTCTGTATATACATATTTATATTAATTGTAATTATTTAATAAAAAGAAGCTAAAATAAATATTTTCTTTCTTAACATACGTAGAAATTGACTTAATTTTTTGTTATATTACTTGTTGAATTGTGTTAATACATTACTCTAAATCAATGAAATCTTACTACTTTTATCCTTTTACTTTATACTTTTATAGAACTTATAAATCTTTATCACTTTTCACTTTTTTGCTGAACTATTTAATTCTTCACTTTTCATTTAGAATTTAGTTTCACTAACAATACCCCTTGATTGTTTCTTACAAACTAACATTTCTTACTTTTTTAATCACTGCCTTTTTAACTAACAATACCTTGATTGCTTTTACATTTCTTACTTTACCTTACTTAGCTATTAATTTAGCATACTTTCACTTATCCTTAAAATTCAAATTCATATGAAATCAGACGTACTTTTTTTATAACAATAACAATAGTTGCTTTATTCACATTCAATAACAGTTCCGTTCCCTTTATCTTGGTGATCAATGCTGATTACCTTTAGCACTCAATCACCTCGGTTCCGCAACTTTCGAGTGTCAACTCGCTTATTTCCATCGGCTCCACTTGGAGACTCGTTCTGATCTGATCTGAGGGGATGGTAAAAGTGATACCTTAACCTCACCTCTTTACCAAAACGCCATTTACAGGCAGGCTTTAAACACTGAAGATAACAGAATTGACACATGTTTACTAATTTCATCTAGTTTGTGATACCATTTTAATGCTATCCAAATTAAAATACTTGTACTTTATAAGGGAAGAGCTCATAAGAAATTGTAGATATAGATAAGAAATATATCCGAAAAGTATTTTCTTACGTTATTGGTTGATTATTGTATTAAATTTCGTTGTTCGTTATTTTTGTCACTTAAAATGTGATGGTTTTTAATTTTCCTATTAACCATAATGTTTTTAATTAATTTTAATTTTTTTTAATTAATTATTTTATATTCATAATTATACTGTCGTTGGTGCAAAAATCATATAGTTCTTGATATAAGAAGAAAGAACAGAATATTTCTATACATATCCAAAAATTAAGGATGATGCCAGTTCCTGCAAATAAATGTTCAGTTACAAAACAAGCGTCACATATTAATTAAGCCTACTTAGTAAACAAAAGATAAAGAAAAATAGGTCGGTGTGTGTATGATACCAGTCATAAAAATTTATGATTTTTATTCCCCGGAACAATTACAAAAAATGTATCCCTTACATAAACTTACCATTACATGGTTGGTATGATGATTAATACCGTGTATGTCTCCCAGATGATGAAATACTGTCCGTACAACGCCTCAGTATACTGAATATAAAATTAACGAGCTGATCTTGGGGAAGATTCCTCCACTTAGGAAGCAATGCTCTTCGAAGTTCCGTAACACATGTAGCACGTGGTTGACGGACTGCATCTCGTTGGTCAATTATCCCCCATACATGCTCTATTGGATTCAAGTCAGGTGAGAATGCTGGTCATTCCATACGGGTGATATCCTGATGTTTTTCGTTTATAATGTTTGCACGGTGAGGACGGGTATTATCTTCTTTCAGCACAAATTCTGCGCCCATTACACCATAAACAAACGTTAATGTTGTTTCAGAATCATGCCCCGATACATTTGACCTGTCTTGGTAATGATGTGAACATGTAGATCTGTTTTGGAGTCCAGTATAAATTTACCCCAAACCAACAATCCTGCACCACCGTAATGATCTCGTTCAATGATGTTGTGGGTGACTAACGATCCACAACATGAAATGAATCCTATATGAAAACAAGACGTGGATCAGACTGCAAACTACGCCTGGACTCGTTATAAAACATCACATAAGCCCACTGTGACGATGTCCATATTTCATGTTCTGCTGGCAACGCTAAGGTGCCGTGAGCGGAACCCAAACTGACGGGCCTGTGAACATACAGATCAATACATCCTAAACTTCTGTACACGGTTTGCATTGAAACTGCCCTTCCCATGGGTGACGAGAAAGGTCTGATGCTGTGCCTCGTCTGCTTCATTTTGAAATTACTGCCAAATACCGGTCGTGTCTTTCGGCTTTGTAACTCGAAAGCGAGATGTATTGTAAAGTCTACTGACATTTCCATCATTTTAGAATCGTTGCCGACGCCTAGAGGAGTCACTTTGGGGGATTTCAAGTTCCTCGGATTGATCCATATTTGTACAGCCACATTCCATGCTGCTGATAATTTTACCACGTAATTCCTCTACATGCGTCCTCTGCGCCATAACATTTCGGTTTTGGCACTGATCGGCTTACAGAACGCTTGAGAACAGTTTTACTTATTTGATAACATTCCTTATACACTCTCGTCATCGTGACGTACTATTGACGTCATCTAAAGGCTTAATGTAATTTGAATATTGTTCTTGATGCTATGTGAGATAATTCTGCAAGTGAAATTTTTACTTTAGAGTTCGATTTCCCTGTGATTCAGAATTATCCTTAATGTATGAGCAAGAGTGTAGTTTTGTTTCTAACGAAAATTTACTAATATTCAATGTAAAGAGTATAATATTAAAGCAGACTTGAAAAATACAAATGCACCACAATCTACACGAAAAAAAATATTTTGTATATTAATTGATCCATGTGTTCATAATGTTTTAAATTACACCTATTAACGCACGTATATTTGTAGTAATCCTCAGAGTGGAGTCGATAGAGTTCAATTTGTGAAGCTCTGCAATAATGTTACCTTCGAAAAATCAAGAAATGCGGTTAGAAACGCATAACTTTGGATGGTGACTATGTAGAGTAGTCATATGAAAATAACAAAAAAAAAATTAAGTTCAAATACGATATTCTGGGTTACTTCAATTTGCAGTTTCCTGAAGTAAAGCAAATCAACATCAATATTCGTTACATACATCACTATGTACATAAAGATAAATTAAAATGTAGAATAAATTTTATCTAGATATTTCGGCTTTTCTTGCTAATAATTAAAACTCATAAATCTCCCTTCGCGCATGAAATAAACCAACATTCTCCTTTGAAAATGATTTTGAATGAATGAGCAGCGAGGATTCAATTGCTAGATATCTGAGAGTGGTTTAGAAATGTGTCACTCTCTCATTTCGATTTCAAATGAGAACTGTATGAGTAATTACTCAGAAATCCGATCAAAAGAGTGGATCAAATGGCGATGGAGGTGTCAATTCAACTACTGTCAGTGCTTTGGTGTAAATCGTGCGACACTTGGGTCAGATTATATATTACAAATTGAATTTAATCAGAGAAAATTTTACGGAATACTTAGAAGTATAAATAAAATAGTAACTACATTATTTAGGAATTGAAATTCAGAAAGACGAATCGTTTGGTTTCAAATAAATAATATTTTATGCATTTTAATAATAAATAAATTGGAAATTTGTGGTGAAGAAAGCATTTATTAATGGGTATATTCAAAAACATTTATTTATTTTTTAATAATTTATGTCGCATTCTATTTAATTTAATATGGAGGATAGAAGGGATTTCATATCTTGTAAACATTAATTTTTCGCTTTTGAAGAAAATGAAATTTATTCGTTAATGATTCATTGACTTGCCGCATGTAAAATATAGCCATCGAGCAAAACAGAGCATTAAAACAAATAAAATTGTTTAAATAATACACTTTTGATTTTCAGAAAGGAATGAAAATTAATTTTGTCTGAAATGTAAATCTTTTAAAATGGCTCATTTTGTATATAAAATAATTTGATTAATAA
Source organism: Nephila pilipes (assembly GCA_019974015.1). Lineage (NCBI taxonomy): Eukaryota > Metazoa > Arthropoda > Arachnida > Araneae > Nephilidae > Nephila > Nephila pilipes. The sequence goes on from BMAW01096233.1 coordinate 250,390, forward strand.
TATGTTTAACTTGTTTTTGCTCATATGAAAATTAAAAAAAAAAAAAAATCAACGAAGAGTGTATTATTTTGCATATTGTGTAAAGAATACTAACAAATTATTGAAGTTAAACATTTAATGATGGATAACATTTTCGCTTATTAATGAATAGATTAAAACGTAATTTTTTTTTTAAATTTTCAATATTAGAGAAAAGAAATTTTGAAAAAACGTTACTGATATGAAAAATTAATTGAATTTTAAAATCTAACTAATAATTTTCTAAATGTATCTATTTGAGTAAAATAAACAAATTATGTTTAATTTTGCTAAATGTATGAGCTTGCAAAAACAGTTGTGACAAAAATGCAGTACATGTAAATCATGAAAATTCTAAAATTCAATATTATTAAGAATAATAAATTGTATTGTTATAAGAGTCTTATGGAACTAAAGAGGATATTTTTCCATTTGAAATATAATTTACTTATTTTATTCAAAATTATACTTAATATTCTAGAAGGCTTTTATATGTATTTAAATATAAAAACCATATAAAAAAAGGATAAGTTTTACGCATGTGCTTTTAAATAAAATACTTCGATGATTTCTCATGTAAGTACATTTTATTGCTTTAGAAATCTAAGATCAAAGTCTACCACACGTTCAAATACGGCGAAGCGAAGTAAATAAAGGCTTCCTGAGCAGAGAATCTAATTCGATAACACTAATTGACACCAGAATTCTCTGCGTGTCCAGTTCTTTGTTCTAACGACATCTCCGTATTTATTTAGCCGATCAGAAATTCTCATATTTACCTGACCATAACAGGAAAAAATCGAAAATAGTAAAGAAAAAAATTATTATATTTTTTCCTGAAGTAAAAATATGTAGTCTTGTTCGACGAAAATAGTTCTGTCTTCACAGAATTTATGATCATCAACATGAAAAAGATACATTCTTTTTTAACATTCAAGAAGCCGATTTGATAAACGATACCAATAAAAATGTAGTTTAATAATATCCTGTAATTTGGAAGCAGCAAACATTCGAAAATAATAAACGAACGAAATAAAACGGATTAGTATCATCTTATTATAGGGAGAGTAATAGAACTGAGAAAATATGGATTACGGAATATGCCTCGTTTAACAAATTATTGTACAATTTTCCAATACAATAAAATTATAAACTAATGATTTACAGCCTCATATTTTTATTTACTTTAACATTACAGTTGTAATTTTATTTTAAGTTTACTATACACACACACATGTATACATATACATGATTATTATTCAACCTAAATGAATGGCAAAACAACTCGGTTAACTAGCAGCTCAATCCATACCACGTGACGAAAGAAAGCAACAAATGACCCAACTGAAAGTAGTGTATACGATACACACTATGAACTGATAAAAAAAGGTGGAATGGTTTTACTTGTCTTTCTTTTTTATAATTTTTAGATTTTATTTTTGTCTTTTTGTTTGCAATGCTCTAAATATTTTGTCCTTTTTTTAAGTAAACATATAAAGTTCATAAGTGAAGTTTAACTTCAATTTTTTAGTATACCTCATTCCATATATGTAAGGATTCAACTTAAGATTAAAATAATGTTCCATAAAATTAATTTAATTTCTTAATTTTTCCCATTCTATAATTCAAAAGTAATATATATATATATATATCTGTGTGTGTGTGTGTGTGTATCTGCGTGCCGTTTAAAGATCATAAACGAATCTATATATTCCTGAAAAAAGGAATTTAAAAAAAAAATGTTCTATTTTGATAAAAACTTTCAATTTGGAAATTTGGCTTATTTAAATTCTAAGCTCGTGTTTTTAAGATAAATAAAACTATATAAGTTATTATTTTCAGACCACATTACCTGAGAAGCAAATGCGTAGTTTTTGGTTGCGTTTTCAGCGATTTATTTGAAAATGTCGCGGTTTAAAGAGACAGCTGAGAAAAATTTGATTTTGTGATTTGAAAGAGTAATAGCTGGATTAATGAAACATTCAAAACTGAAATTCCCAATGCTATAACTGGTAAAGATTACTCAAATAAAATAAAATGATCTGAAAATAAAATGATTTTCACAGGCCGAGACAATTGACAAATATTTTTACTACCATCTAAAAGAGGTGGTTCAAGAATTAAAACTTAGGAACATTTAAGTTAAAGAAAAATTCACATGTTACAGTTTGGCAGAATTTTAAATCTTACACTAGTACAATAATTATGAAAAAAAAAGAAAACATCTATGTTATTATGCGACGACCACAATTAGTAAGTTCTTTAGTAGTCCCCCTTAAATCTGGGGAAGACCCTTGTTAAAGACAGCCTAAGCTCGTGAGAAAGAAAAAAAAATCTGTTTCTTATGAATTTTGACATCTTAGAAGTTTGGTTCTCCTGGGAACCAAGAACACTACCCCATCATACATCCAGTTTTAATGTTTTCAATTCCTGCTCCTGTTGAAGCTTTTGATGACAAATAGATAAGTTTATTACATTCATCTATCCAACCAAAACAAAGGATTATGTGCCGTAACCAACTTCATACCACATCAAAATTCCTGAAGAGAAGGAATATCAGAAATCTACTAAACGTTCTAATAGAAAGTCATATCCGAGGACGTTGCAATATTTTTCAAACCAATGACTTGCGCCCCAAATTTTCATATTTAAGGAGCAATTGAAAGTATACCATTATCTCTATTTCTGTATTCATAAATTATTATCTATGAATATATATATATATATATATATCATTATCTCATCCAGGTTATCGTTATGTGAAAAGTATGGAGGATTTAGACAACGAACGTATAATCGACAGAGGACGGAAACTATCCAAATATCGAAAAATACCAGAAAAAAATAAAAACGCAGGAAAAAAAAAACAAAAAAATCTTTTGAGACAGAAGAAGGTAATAATAATTAATGCTAAGCAGAAATTTATTAAATTTAACTTCTTAATCAGCAATAAAATTATCATTGAAATCGTAAAATGTGATTTTCTCCGGACATGGATTTTTCTGGATTATGGTCCTTTTTTCTCAATGTTTACAAAACTTAAGAATTCACTTTTAATGACACTTATATTTTGTTACATATTTTAACTCAGGCTTAAGATTATTTTTTTAAGAATTATTTGTTTTAGGTAATGAAATTGAAGCAAAAATATTAATTTAAAATGGATTTTTCAGAAATAATTTTTAATAATTTTTTTAAAATTTCCTTAGAAAGAAACTGCTGAGTAAAGGTGTGTAAAGTATATTATTTTAACTTCTACAAAAATTTCATAATCCTATCTTGCATCGTTTTGGAGGAAAATGTACTTACATTTGGTAGATTTAACATGGAAGAGATAAGGCTTTCCGAGACCCCTTAATGAACCCCAAAAGAGAAAATATCACTTTTATCATATATATAACCAGAAATTCAATTATTTTATCATTTTTAAAAATTATATAAAATTTCCACTTTTTTTTATTAACATTAGCTTATAATTAATTTAAATACTCTTAAACCGTTTTAATTTTTAATTAAAAAATATTTAAAAAAATTAATTTTTAAAATTTTTTAGCAATAAATTCAAATACTCCTAGCAAAAGATAAGGACTGTGTAATTTTATTATTATTATTGATTTGCAATAAAATAACATCATCAACAATCTAGACATTTTTTAACTATTATAATAAAAAATATAACTTCACAGAAACATAAATAAATGTTGGGTAAACAATTATTAGCAGGCAAAACTTGTGAGATACGTTTAACCTGATAGTGACCTTGACCTTTTCTTACGCTACATGATAACCTTAAGAAAAGCGTTAATCCTTCTGATTTTCACTTTGCTAAAATTTAGATAAGTGTGAAGTGATATATCGTGTATTAATAGCTCCCTCTCTTGTTCGTCTTCTTATAAGTATATTCTTTTAATCACAATCAGTTTCCTAATATTTCCATATCAAATTCGTCTTGATTTAATTATGTTTAAAAAAAATTTTATTTATATCACAAGATATCAAAATTCTTTTTTTGTTACTTAATGATGCAGACACTAAACAGAAAATATGTTTTTGCTGAAGTTAATAAAGCAAGTAAATAGTCCAATAATTCGAATCAAGAATCCAATCAAAAACTAAATTTGATACAGCCGCCTGAAGATAATAAAAGTTAGTCTACGTATGGAAATATCTTTAATAATGGGTGTGATAGTGGAACGAAACCCGAGTCTCCTATATTAATAATTGATGCTAAAAATTTGAAAGACTGAATCAAAAATAATCATGTGAAACTTGCAAAAACTTGAGGTAATTGCTGCATTTGGAGAAAAGATTAGGTTTTTCTCAAGCAGTGAAAATTATCTCTGACGTATATAGAAATGCTATAAAATTGGCAACTACTTCTAAATAGCAGTCAAGTATTCCAATTGATATACTAATTTAGTTTACATTATCATTCGAGTGACATTCTGATATTCCCAGAATGTTACTCCTAACAATAAAGGTAATGTAGCAAAATGAAAACTTTTATGTATTGATGTTACAGCACAGAATATTTGCTGATAATAAGCAACAACATTTTAAATTTCCTTCAGGAAGTGATTCTTGGTGTTTTTATTAATGAGATGTAGTTAAAATGGTATAAGGTCAGGACCTCAGCTGAAGAATGTTAAAACCAATCAGAGAATTTTATCTGCCAAATATTTTACCAGTGTATCAGACATTGGTTTTGAATGATCTTCTGGAACATTGCGCATGGCTGAAAATGCAAATAAAATCATAGAATAATATTGAGAAGAATATTTTCAACAAAGATGTTGGTGTTAAATAGCTGTATGGGATGTTGGTATCGAGTATAATGTAAGTACATAAGTGCCTTTAAATTTTTCAAAAAGAAATTAATCTGAAAATAATTATTTTCTAAGATTTTAAAATGTGAGCAAAGTAAGGAAATTTTAACAACATCATGGATTGACCTATAAAACAATTTAAACAAAGTATTTGTTTCTATTAATTTAACAATATAAATTTTTAATCTTGTGGCGAATGACTTCCTCGACCCGACTCTTTTTACATAACTCAGCACAAATTCAACTAACTCTAAAAATTCATAGCCTAATTAAGGACGCACCAGTCAAGTCTAACACAACTATTTATTTATCAATTATTGTAATATAATGCTTAAGGGGTTTTCGCTCTCTTTGGGGACCCTTGGATTAATCAACCAGTTCAAATACTATTACGATAATACTCTCTTATCAAAACCTTTCGAATCGTGGTTACTTTGATTTCCCAAATCTTCAGCGATTTTACCAGCAACATCTCTTGATATCACCAATCTCTTGCGAGCAATACACTGAGAGCTAGACCCACTCGTCCTCTATCCTCTAAATTTCCCTTTGCTTATATACCTTCAAATATAACTCACTTCACTTTATTTCCTACTGCCTCAAATTAGCATAATCACGTTTCATTTTGGTTGGGAAGGAATTGTTGTTTCCAACAATTAATCTCAATTAAAGGTTAGAGAAGTGAAAATCGCGAATAGCCTAACCTCACAATCTTACATGCATTGGAAGTTAAACAAAGAATTAATGAAACTGAAAGTGGTTAAGAATTAATTAAACCTTAAAAAACTTTCTTAAGAAATATGCATACTAAGGAAAAATCTATGTCTGAATTGCAAACAATATCGAGAAACATTATTCTAGCGTACTTAACAAGGATATAAAAAATTATTTATATTTATTACATATAATGAACTACTTATGTCCCAAAAATATTATGGGGCATTGAGTATTAATTCATAACTAATGAAGCATTTTATCTATAATCCAATTTAAACAAACTCATAAATCTGTGACATCAAAAAAAAAAGTTTGAGCTATGAATAAAACAATTCTGTCAATAACAAATATGTGAATATTTGTAAAACACATAACTATTATGTTTTAAGTTACTTTATTTAATAAAAAATAAAAATGTTAATATGAATAAAATTATTAAAATAGTGCGTATATATTGGCTGATTTTAACTGCATAAGTACATACAAATATATAAAACAATACATGGAATACAATGATAAAAAATTATCATTATTAGAATTTCTGAAACAAAATATGTTCAACATCCAACGAGTATCTATACTCAATATTGCAAGTGTGATTTAAAAATTATTGTTTGGTTAATTGTCTATTCTTTCTTTTAATAAAAATGTATTTTTCCCTTTTACAAATCCATGAAAATGTAAAAGTAAGAAAAAATTAATAAAATAATTTAAATTGTTTATATTATGCTTTCATATAATGCATCGGGGGATGTTATTGTAAACTTCTATGTATATGTGTCTACAATAGCCTAGTGGTCATGGTCGTGGACTCGAGGTCGGCGGGTTTAGTCAAGTCGTAGATTCGAGCCTTGGTGCTACAAAAGACCGGCCATATAGCAGGGGCTGATGCTAGTTGCCGAGACACAAAGTTCTTTTAATGGAGTGGTGTGGAAGTTAGGAGATAGGGTGCCTACTCAGATGTCGTCCTCATCACTTGACGGAGGTTTTAAATTACTAGATCCGTCACCAATAGCCCTCCTGTTGCTTCTAGTGCGACTTTAATAACATCAACCAACCAGTATCTTTATACAATAATTAATTTAAAATATAGATATGTGATTAAAAGCATTAATTCTGTTTCAGAGTTAAATTATAATTCATTTTTAAATATATTTTGTGAATTAATATTTAGTTATAATAATATTTAGTTATTTCAAAATTGAATGAGAATTGTTGTACTGAAAATATCACTATATTTATTTATTGATAAAATATTATAATAATATAGTACTGTGCGTGTAAAACTGAACAATGCATCAACAATCTATACATTTGCATAACTCATAAAAGTTCGTCTTATTGTAAAGAAATATGAAAAAAGCATTTTAATAAAAGTTATCTAAGTACGTATAAAAAGTATCTAAGATAAAGAACATAAAAACTACGAGTTAACATAACGCTTCTAGAAGAATGCAAATTCATCGACAAAAATAATTAAAAAAAATGTTCAAAAAATAAAATAAAAGCAAATATATAATCACAATCATCTCTTCATCTTTTTGTATAAAATACATGTATTTTTTTCCCTTCCAAAAAACATGCTGAAAAAAAAAAAAAAAACTTAAATTCGCTACTTGAAATCAATTCTATTTGTAGAAATGCAAGCGTTTATACGCGTAAACAAAACAATGCACTATAATACAAGCATAAAAACTTAAATCTTTGCATACATTTTAATAAGTTCGTAGAATTATGTTTTATAAACTGAAAAGAATAAAAAACACCTATCTTGATCGTATTATTCGACGATAAAGCTTAAGTTTATATCACTGTAAAAAAATACTAAATGAGACATGCTCAAATTCCAGACATACTTCCTAGAAGGAAAAAAAATAGTGGAATTGCACGTTAATATTCTACAGTAATAAAAAAAATCATAAGCATAAAAAAGTTTAAAACGTGAAAAAAATTGAAGAAATAATCGCACGCAAAGCTCTTTTTTGTTACTTTACGTCATGTAACAGTAGTAGCTCATATTCATAGCTATTTCGGTAATTTTTATGTACTTAATTTTTTTTCTCCTTCATTCTTAGAATTGCTCATTTTTTCCCCTTTTCGCTGCATTAAAGCTGTAAAGAAAACCTCAAGTGCTTAATGCTACATAAACGTTTTATTTAAAATGGAATTTCCTAATACTCATAGTGTCCGAAAGCGTTTGAATAGCGTGCAGGGAGAAAAGCACTAAAGTTTCAGAAACCCTTGTAGCGGAGGAATTTTGTTTTAATAAATAACATTAATAAGGATGTCATATACAACGCGGGAGAAAGTAATCAAGGCCGAAAAGCAAAAATAAAACACGCTGGTGTAGCATGAAACATTTGTGTGAAAATGTTTCCCAAATGCCGCTTTTCGTTCGAAATGGCTCGAGTAATTACAAGAGAAGGTAGAATGATCTCAAAAGACCATCCCATCAACAATAATGAACCTCGAATGGAATAAAAAGATTAGGGAAAAAGGTCTGGGAAATTTACTTTAATTATATTTTGAACTGATCGTTTTCCTTTGCACTTAGAATAAATGTTATTTGATACTTCGTGTCTTTTCTTTTATGAAAGGTTATATTAATAATACATATCAAAATGATTGTAGCATGCTTACTGGGAATGTTTACCTGATGTTAAATATTTATTATATCAAGGAAAAGAATTGTCCTAAATATTTGTAAAATGAAAGTGAAGAAATCTCAAAATATATTTCTTCAGTTTAAGTATATATGACAAATTATAATAATTGTTAAAATTTTAGTAATTTATTAAGAAATAGTTTATTTTTCAAAATGTACATTAATTGTTGATACACATACTGCTTACTTTTGATTGATTGATGACAGTATACACAGGCATCAAAAGATATCCTATGTATTTACATTTAAAAATTATGAAACGTTTTAACTTCTAATATTCATTGAGCTGTTGTCTTTTATGTGTAGTTTGTCGTTAAAGTCAACATGCACCTTTGAAAGAATGATCTAAATAATTATAAATTTTTAAAATTAAACACGTTAACGTTACATTTATAAGTTAAACTATATATTATACAAGAAAAGAAAACCAAACCTCTAGAATACACAAAAAAAGTAAAATTGATCACAAAAGTCACTAACAGAAAGTGCTTTGTAAAATAACAAACCATTACACTTATTCAAGCAGGTGCAATAATATTGTCATCAATCGAAAAGTAAGTTTATTTTTGTGTGTAAATTGGTCCAAGATGGAAAGATGATTTCAAAATTTGATAACAATGTTAAAAATATATATAAGAAGTAAAATTATGTTGAGAAGTACTAGTAGTTATTGAGAAAATTTGTCTTCAGTCCAAAATAGTAAGACACTCTGAAATGCTGTAGATATTTAAGACCATCGTTAATGAGGTCAAATATTTTGAATAAGTAAAATACTGAGCTGTGATGTAGAAACAGAGAGGTTAAGTCCGTAATTATCCACCCTCATTTATAGAATGGAATTTGGCGCCGCGACAATTGGAAGAATTTTAATACTGAAACAATTAAAAGAATCTTCCGATTCATAGCAGAATTGAGCAATAAAAACATTTACTACCAAAATAAATCAGGAGAAAAGACTGATCTCGCTATGAATATATTCAATAATTTTGATGTTGTAAACTGTACTTATTACAGATATTAAATATAATACTTTCCAATGATGATATGGTAAAAGTTGGCGGCCCAAAATTGAAGAATTGAAACTCATACCATATATGTTATTATTTCAGTGAAGTATGTTGCATAGGGAGTTATGGTTTAGGGTCAATGTGGGCTACTGGTGTTGGAAAATCAACAATCGCTGAAGGTACAACTAATCGCTTTAAAATTGCGAAAATGTTGTAAATTAACGCACAAGCATTTGTTGACAGTTTACGGCTAGAAAGCCAAGGAATCTTTTAACATGATGGCAATACTAAATACACAATATATATATATATATATATATTAAAAATATTTATCTGCCTTGATAAAAACTCCTTAAAACTTTTTTATTTGCAATCGTCGTCTGAAATTATATATACACGATACAAAACCTTATTATGTTACCTCAATGTAAAGGGGATTACAACCCGTCATGGATAAAAATGACCAGGTTTTATCCAGGTTAAATTATTTTCAGCTTCATGAATCATGATAATTCTAAATGATCTTTTATGAGTGTGTATACTTTTGTGGTATGAGAGATTTTTTTTAAATGAATTGCTTTTCTCTCACAAAATTGAAGAGTTTCTTTTTTTACATAAATACGTGAGAAATATATATTTCTCAATAGAAAAGCATTACATGTCAGTCCTTATAATTGCATAATCATTTGTATTTTTAAAAGTGTATGAATACCTTTTTGGTGTGACTGTAAATATAAATCAGTTACATTGTGAACTCATTTAATTACTGTAATTGATCTCTACTTTTATTTAAAATTTTACTTTTCACTCCCACTGATAATTTCAAAAAAAAAAAAAAATTGTATTAATCATTTTATTTTGCGTTTGCGTCATAACCATTGTAAATCAAAACATTTAAGGGATTTTTTTTGTATATTTACATCTTTATGAGGACCATGCGTAGAGTTCTGAAACTTCTCAGCGTATTTTATTGAATGCTTATTAACGTCAAACATAGAAACAACATGAAGAATATTGGTGACAGATCTCGTAATTTTGAGCCCCGGTTAAGAGAAATGACCGATATATTAGCTGATACACTTCACCCTCTAAATACCAAACATACAGGAGGACATGAAACCTCGACAGATTTAACAAGCATTCCACACCAGTGCTTTAAAGGAATCATAGCTCGATCCTACGGCTCTATGAAAATAACGTCGGCTATGGATTCACTACAAAGACCACTGGAATTTCTTAGCCACAACTGTTCTGCGCGATCTCAAACGTTTCGTCACTCCGATTACAGATTAAATCCGACAGTGTTCGCGCGTATCTACCAGCATTGATCGTTCGATTGAAAAAGGCTGGTTGGGCAAACCAGAGAATTGCTCGTCATATGATTCGAAGCAATGCGACGATTAGAAGAGGCTGGCAAGAATGGATGGACGATGACATATTTCAGAGTCGTGATGATAGTAGTCGACCCAGGACCACTGCAGATCAGGACAACAGGATAATTGTGAGATCAGCTATCACAGCGCCTGATTCATCCTTAACAACCATCAGCGGGCGACCCGCACACGAGTGTCCACCATGACTATTTACAAACTCTGATAGAGCGAAATCTACTCTCATACCGACCGCTATGCCACCTGCCACTAGCACCTGCACACTGTCGAGTCAGTTGACAATGGTGCTTGACTCGATCTGGTTGGAATGATGCTGATTGGGGTCGTATAGTGTTTAGCAACGAATCTCGCATCCAACTGTGTCCTGACGATCTTCGAAGACGTGTCGGGAGACTCCCAGGGGAGCGTGCTGATACAGCTTTCACTACTGCACGCCACACAGGCCCTCAACCAGGAGTTATGATCTGGGGTGCTATTTCCCTTGATAGCCGCACCTCTTTCGTCGTCTTTAGAGGAACACTTACAGCACAGAAGTACGTCAACGACATCTTAGATCTGTTTTGCTACCGATCCTTTTGTAATACCCTGGCTTTATTTTTCAGCAAGATAATGCCAGACCCCATACGGCACGTGTTGTTATGAACTATCTTACAGCTTGTAACAAAAACTTGGCCGGCCAGATCTCTCTCCAATCGAACATGTCTCGGTTATAATGGGAAGGCGACTGCATCTACCAGGGAATGATGATGACCTATACCGACAATTGGAGCAAATTTGGCAAGAAATACCGCAGGAGACCATCACGAAGCTTTATCACTCTATGCCACATCGTGAGGCTGCTTACATCCATCCTAGAGGTGGGTCAACATCTTATTGAGCTCATTACTTTGAAACTATTTAACTCTGAAATAAATCATTCAATTATTTCTGAAATTTTAATCATTTTCTGTTCTGTACACAATTTTTCTATGTGCTAATTTTTGTCTCCATCGGACAACTGCTTCATATGAACTATGTCGTGTTTTTTTCTTATGTAATGGAGTGTAATATATTCAAATTTTAATTGATATTTTAGAAACTGTAAATTATACTGTTATACTGCTAAGTAAATTTATTAATTTAACGAATATACGAGTTTTTTTTTTTATTTATTTATGAGCCGTCAAATGTAAAATAAGGGATTTCAGTTACATATTTTTTTTTTGTTCCGTTGAATATTTAATTATTTATATATTTTAGTTGCTATGAATATTTGAGAAACGCATAAATCTTAGATTTATATTTATATATGGTTTTGTTTTATTTATTTTTTCAATTCTCCCTCGTAAGAGTGTCGTGTAAAACTAATTTCAGAAACTATTTTATATAAATTTCCTTAATGTATATTAACTATTCATAGCGCACATCGGCATTTTCAAGATTTTTTTAAGAGCTGACACATTTTCAATGCATACGGACTATCAATGCAATACTTAAATTCATTCCATTCCTAAACTTTAAAACGGGGGAAATTTATTTATTGCTTTGAAATAAATTCACGATATTTGCATTTTATTAAATTACTTTAAGGAAAGTATTAAAATATGAGACTTCAGTAAAGATGAATATTTAAAGTAATTGAAATTTTTAGCAGACATAATGTTATGTAAATTCTAAAAACAGTTATATAAGAAAAAGATAAAACTTTTATCAAATTCATCTTTTGAGACAGAAATAAAATGCACCTTAAATGAAATATCACGAAAGGAAAATATAAAAAATACATATTTAATAGATACATTTATTGCAAAATTAGTTTTGTTTCAAAAAAAATATTTTACTTGGCGTTCTCTCATTCTAAAGTAATTTCCATTTTGTATATTTATTTATTTTTAAAAATATATATACATTTTACATATAAACTGTTAAAGTGTCTATTAAATTCCAATTTTCTACTACATGAATGCAACCTTCTCAAATTTTGTGTTATTCTTTTATTTTAAGGGAGTTATATACAAATGATTCAGATGCCCACTAGAGGAAAGAAACACTAATTTTCTGTTATACGTTTTTTTAATATGGTTAGTTACGTTGAGTCGGGTTTTTTTTTCGATACTTTAACGTGATGTGCAAAATAATAAGCAATTAAATTAAATATGTACTATTTTTATTCATAAATTCTGGATTTTTTTTTAATATAAATTTCTTTGAATACTAGGGAATTAGATTATGAGTGTGTGTATACGAACCAATGGCCGCTATATTCTAAAAGAAAAAAATAATTGTTTCGAATTTTAAGAAATTGAAAACAGTGTAATTGTTTCGAATTTAAAGATTGTTGAATTTAATTTTGAAAGTTTTAAAGAATTAGTAATTTTTTGTTCCACTGTCTCAAACGAAGACAAGTATGTAAAATATCTGGTGTGCAATGAATCTGTAAGAGCCTTTACGCTGGTGAAGCTTGGAAGTCGAACTGAAAATGCTGATCTCATTCCTCGATCTGTACCTGGAAGTCTAGTTCAAGTTAACAGTGTCGATATCATCAGTTGACTCAGTCAAAGTGTTAAGCAGTTCACTGAATGTGTTAACCAGATGAATAAGAATTTCCAAAGAAAAGGTCCGAGCATTTTTACTTTTTACAAAAAAAAAATTATAAACTGATTCCGGGAAATGAGTTTCTAATTATCAAATCCAAATAAATCATATTTTAATTAAAAATTCATTATATAATATGGATGCGTAGATAAAAAGTATTACTATTCAAAGGCTTTTTTATAAAAAAAATATATGTATTTTATATTAGATTCGGTGTATTTTAACATTGTCAGCCATTTTTTTGGATTCAAAATATAACAGCGAATACCAATCCAGTAATATCTTTATTATTTTCTTTATAAAATTATTTTAATAAATTTTGAAATACAAACATTCTAGAGTATCAAAATGATATATAAAATGAATCAAAGCAAAATAATCTGCGATTTAAATTCATATTAGTATTCAAACTTAAAATTAAACCAAACGATAAAATTGTAAAGGAGACTATAACTTATTGAAGCTACTGGTAATGATATGTTCAGACATTGAAATTAACACAAACGATAATTTTTTAAACAAAATTTAAATACTGTTAAAATAAAATAAAAATCAAATAAAATAAATATTAATTTGTCATTTTAATTTCAACACAAATCCTTAGGAAGGGCAGAGATATTTTTCCAGAAACTTCCAAAAACTGAAGAACATTCTGATCTCATCTTTCATTTAAATCAATCGCATTTTGTGGAGTTTTATTCTTTTTTTCCTTTTTTTTACAAAACGATTTTGCGACTATTCTCATTCTCTCTTATAAGTACATTGTGTTATGCCATAGTGTTCCAATGTATCGATGTAGTCTCATCAAATTATTTTCAAACAATCAATGACACATAAATATTCCATTTTTTGTGTTACACGATCAATAAGTGCTCTCTTCATATGAAACTATTCCGATATATCAAGTTTAATAGAATAAGTTATAAGTTTAAAAATAATAAATGACTGCACTTAAAATTCCAGATATTCGTATGTATTTCATGAAAAGAAAAAGAAAAACCAGCCACATGAAACTACAAGAGTCCCGTGGCAGACACTAGAATATACAAAAGCACAAATTAAATTTTATTCAAGATTGTAAATATCCTTCTGAAATTTTCCTCTAGTAAAAAGATGGTAAAATAGTCGATATTAATATAATTCCTGAAAACGTTGAAAGGGTCTTAAATGTATTTTACTAAAACAGTTTTGCTTTTTAAAGTATTAAAGTAAATAATGTTAATAGTAATGCTTCTCAGGTATTTAATGTTACGTCTGTAAATATCATTGAAACAAGCTATTAGGTTTTTTAATAAATATTTTAAAATACACATCTCTCTTGAGATTTTCATTTTACCTTTAATTACACGATTACAACACGATTAAGATGCATAATTTTGAATCGATATTCCTTTATATTTAACAATTGAAAGTATACAAGCACCTCATAAAGTTTGATTAATTTAATTTGGATCTCTGGATAACTCGGATAGGCCTGCAGGAAAAATTGCTTTTTTATTTTAAAGGTTTTCTGTAAATTTGTATGCTTCTTCACCAAATTTTGAACTGCTGTTTTCCATAATGGAACCGTCTTACAGTTATGAATGTATAAAAGGGGGTGGGGGTGGTTACAAATGTTCCGTTTAAAGATAACAAAATGTTAGATAATGAGAAATGGAATATGGTACTGCATTGTCTAAATGGAAAATACAATAAAATAAATTTAATCGTACTTCTATGGTTACAAAAATAGACGTCTTGATCTTCCGTAAATAGGATTCATACTTGATTTGTTCTATACAAAGATGGCATGTTTAATTTTATTTCATTTTCCCCATTCTTCTGTTAATCCGGGTTTTTTTTTTTTCTTTTTTACTTCGAACAAGCTGTTTTCCAAATAAATTTCAAAAATAGAAATTTTATTGTACACTATTGTAAATTTAATAAAAATGTATAGACTCATTAGAAAATTCTATCCAGTAAGTCAGTTATCAATTATCATACAGTCATACGAAATTAAATGTATAATATAATTATTATATATTTTCCACTCTAGAGCGTTTGGATATTCAGGAAACTTCCCTTAACTAACATCTTTGGTTACTTTCTGATTGTATGCCTAAAATTCCAACTCCATTCCAATCAAATGAAACGTGAGTAAGCAAATAAGAGAAATATTAGAAGTGTAATGAATTTATTTGGGATATTGTATAAGAAAGGGCTTAGGATAGTGAAATAAAATTGAAAGCATTTCGGGTAGATAATAATTAAAAGCAGATAGATGTTTGATAGTTAGAAATTGGAGTGCATTACTGTAGTTAATCGTTTGTAATTAAAATTGTTTATACGTGACTCCTCACTAGAGTAAACGATAATAAAAGTCGAACAGGTTGTATTCATAAAGTGCCTCACTCGAAGCGAGAGGAGGAATTTGGTAAGCTACCCTTTATTATTTAATTCTAAGCATGGATTTAGCCCGTGGAGAGTTATTTGAGGGAAAGCGATCTTGAATAATCTGTGAAGAAACCTAATAACAAATAATATTTTTTCTAATGTCTTTTAAACTGGTAATAGAATCTTATTGACTTTCGGCGTAGGGTGATTTCTTAACCCAGTGGAAGGAAAGAGAATTACAGACCTTGTAGTGCCAGCAGTTTTTCGAACCCTACTCCAGTGGGTCCGAAGCAAAGTTGACCGTTCACTTTTTGCTGCACCTCTACTAACCACTGATATTATTATATATATTTAAAAAGATATACAGGCAAGGAAGGTTTATTGATCAGGCAAGGGTGGTATTTAGTTAACCTTGAGCTAGCAGCAGCTATTTCGACCCCAAGACCAATGGTCTGAAGAGTGTTGACCGGTCGCTTTTTGCTGTGCCTTTACCAATTAAGTTAAAGAAGACGTCTCATTCTGGATTGTTAATAAGTCGTTTTAAAATCTGGCGTTGCTTTTGAAGAGAGCCACTGCATGCTCCCCATCAACTATCATCGGGAAAATAAGAAGAGAAACATTCAGAATGATATTTGCAGAGAAGCTTGCTTTTCCAGCAATTACTGCAATTGGTAATCCTCCCCTCCTTGTTGAATAGAGTTCCCATTTGGCTTCATCGGCTGTCTCTAGATGAGTGGTGGGTATCTTCGACACGTGCGCCGTAGCCGGAGTATCACTAGTGATTCATCTGCAGTTGTATTAGTAAGATACACAGAGGCATGTGTATTTGCGTATAGGACATAAGTAACTAGTAGTTCTAGGCTATGCTGCCCTTTAGTGTTCAAGACCTGGATCACCACTTCGGCGTCAAATATTTTTCATTCTCGTAGACAGGTAAAGAGTTCTTGACCTTTGTTGATGGTGGCTGTTTCAAACTTTGATTTAATTTGCTGTTGCTATCTTTGCTGTTGGAACAAATAACGAAAACTTTGCTCATTCTTATAATTAACAATCAATTAAACGGTAATATAATTTAGGATATTGGAATTTTTAAAAATATATGTTTGCATCGTGTGAATTATAATACATATTACCAAATGATATGACATATTTGTAGTAAGCAATTTAACTATTTCTTACCTTGGGATGAAGGATATTTTAAAAAAGGTCATTAAGTGACAGAATGACATGTAGGTACTGTTTAAAGTTAAGGTTTTGTGACGAAGTCGACACTTCACCTCACACCTGGACCTGCATTTTTTTCTCATTATATGAAGTCAAGACTTTTATGTTCATCTAAGACATCAGATTATTTCTCTGAATTTTTATTCTGATGGAACCAAACAGTTATCCAACTATTTTTAAAAAAGCTCTGCGATATAACACAACGAATGAACAGAAAAGAAAAAAATATATATAACCACAATATAATTCAAAGTTTTACTACGGAAGTAAACTCCATTGCATCAAAATATTTTAATTAAGAGATTATAGAGCCAATTTTTACAGCATACTCAATAACAGTTTAAGAATGCATTCGTAAATTCTCTTTTATTTCTCATAAATGGTCTTGAAACGATCAATTAGTCTTGATATTTTGCACTGAATAAATAAACCTTCGATGAAAATGATTTTGAATGATAAAGTAGCTAAAATTCGATTGGAGAAATCCCGTATTAGATATTAAATTTGGTCAACGAATTTGAATGGAACATTTATAAGTGGAAATAAAATAAGAATTTGGTATAAAAGAATAGAAATTCAGTAACATATATGAATCAGTCTTTTTTAACAAATAAATAAAGTCCGTGCATTTGGTATTCATTGATATTCATATTGGCATTGCTCTTTGAGGTACCACGAGTAATCTTGTAATTTTGAATCACGTTGAAGTGAGGAGAACAACATCGTACCTATTACTCCCTCTCCTATGTCGACATCATAGTTTATGAGGACTTTGTGCCCTAACCGATTTAACGCTCATTTATCTTCAAGCAAAATAAAATATTTGCACAAGAATACGAATCTAACAATTCATTCTTACTTTCACAAGCGAAAGGTCAATATGGACATCAAGTTTGTGGCTGTGAAATGTAGTAGCCGCGGTAGCCAAATGGTTATAGTGGCGAACTTGCGGTCGGCGTTTTTCGTTGAGTCTTGAGTGGGAGCCCTAACACCCACCGTTGAACGGTGCTGACCCACTTTAAACCTATCGAGGTACCAAGTCCTATCGTGATGTGGAAGTTACGAGACGGGCGTTCGAATTCAGGTATCGTCCTCATCACTTGATGGAGTTTCCAAATTATGAAGCCTTCGTGTTGTTTCTCAGTGCGACGTTAGTAAATAATCACTGACTCACTATGATTCTCAAATATGATTCTTTAAAAATGACTCATTTTGAGTGAAAAGCAAATGTTCTATAATTTGTGGTTCAAGTCCATGTTCCCCAAATACCTGTCAAACAAATTAATGATCCAGGTTAAATACATCGTGAATCAAAATCTTTACATTGGCTTGGTATTGAAATATTTACGATGGGATGTCAACACAAGTTTTGCCTTTATTATTGAAACATACTCTAAAATTACGAGTTCAGTCGTCAATAGCTCCATGAAATGCAGAAAACTTCCATGAAATGCAAACTTCCATGAAAAAACTGAT
This sequence comes from Nephila pilipes, assembly GCA_019974015.1. Classification (NCBI taxonomy): domain Eukaryota; kingdom Metazoa; phylum Arthropoda; class Arachnida; order Araneae; family Nephilidae; genus Nephila; species Nephila pilipes. The sequence continues at coordinate 268,661 of BMAW01096233.1, forward strand.
CTTTCAGGAAAGATATTTTCCACTCACAATGTGTTTATTTAAATACATTAGAAAAACAAATTTTTGTTTAATTTCATGTCTAAACCGAGAAATTTTTTAAATTATTTTAAACTAAATTTCAGAAGTCGTCATATATATGAATCCTCTAATTCGTGAAGGACGTGAGTATTTTTCGTTCAGCCGCACGTAATGGATAGTTTGTGTCAAACATAGTCTATTTATATATATATTTTTTTATAAATATCTTAAATGTTTTTTTAGAAAAAATAACTGTTAATGAAATTATCATTCTATTTTCTGAAAATAATTTTTTTTACTTCAAAAGTGTTTATATTACTGGTTTATAGAATCGTTGTCAAATCTAAAAGTTTAATATTTGCTAAATTTGAATGCGAGTAACAGTTAAACACCGAAACTTACTCTAGAAATTGTAATAAAATATGCATAAAAATTGAAGAAGAATGTTACATCAAACTTCTAATTTCCTGTCGGGTATTTTAAAGGAAATTTCCATGCAAAGAGAGTAAAGCAAATTTAAATGAATACTTTAAGGATCATGTCAGAATACAAGGGTCTGAATCATTCAACAAAATCATTTTCACTCATTGGAATGTTTGAATGCGCCCCATCATTACTGGCAATATCTTCCGTAATAAAATTTATTTTCTTTTCATACACGCAATCATCATACGTATCGATTCAGCAGATTCTAAAGCTCGAAATTCATTCAAATTGCATACGTAATTAGAGTTTCAGTTATATTTGAAAAAAGACCCCATTCTTTACTTGCGTACAGATTGGTTAATATTTAGGAATATACAGTATATAAGCATTATTTTTGCTCTGTTAATTTTCTCTTTTTGCTAAGATTGAAATAAGCGTCTTTTTACTTTGGAAATACAAGATGGAACTTCAAAGAGAGACTAAAACATTATTAATAAGTTAACAAAATAAGACATCAAAGGGCAGAGACTGAGAAAGTTTTATTTCTCCCATGTTAAATTTGCCAACTTTAAGTACCTTTTATTAAGAAATTATGCAAGATTTGATTGTGAAATTTTTGTTAAAGTTATAATAATATATTTTACATACTTTAAGATGCCCTCTTCTTATAAAGTAAAATAGAAAGGTGTTTATTAATTAAATTCTCATAATCACTCAACATTAGCATTTTTGGCACAATTTCATGGCAAAAAATAGATAATTCTCCAAACATAACTCTCCCGTGATAAAAATATGCAATATAACATAATATACATGGAATTAAAACACTGAATCCTTAAGTTTCATAGATATTGAGAAAAAAGGACATGAACCTGAAAAATCCATGTTTTGAGAAAATTGCATTTAAAGATTTCATTGATACTTTTGTTGTTGGTTATGAAGTGAAATTTAATAAATGCCTACTTTGTATGAAATATTATCATCTTCTTTAACATGATAAGAATTTTCAAGTTTTCTTTTTGTATTTCTGTTCTTTTTTCTGGCATTTTTTTTATCTTTTGACATTTGGATAGTTTCCGTTTTCTGTCGATGATGCGTTCTTTGTCTAATTATTCCATACTTTTCACGCAGCGATGACCTGGATGAATTTCCTTTATGCATACAGTATGGAATTTAGTTATACTTCATACATTAATGCAGGAAACAGCGTCAAAAATACCAAATTGTAAGGTTTCGGTGGTCACAAATACAGTTTCTGATACAGGAATTCAGATACCCCTTATCACAGATTCATTAGGATTCTGTGTTAACCCATAAAAGCATTTACTTAGGAGCTTTGGATTTGCCTAATCTCTAGTTACAAGCTTGGTGACTTTCATTATTGGTAGAGAAATATACATAATATGTTTGGTGTTGCCAAACTTGCTTTTGCTTGGACACCATGAAAACTACATAAGCTTTGAGATCCAATTAGACAGAGTTATTATTCATCACTGGATATTATTTCATAACTCGACAACAACGGAAACTATTAAGTCCTAACATCGTGCCGCATTTTTGAAGGGATCTAACTCTACCAAATTTCTTAATTTTATGCAAGGTTTATTTGCCTTTTAACTCGCACAGATAGTTATTGCAGGTGGAAAAATCATTTGTAGGTTTTGCAGGTAGAAAATGTATCTAAACTTTATTTTGAAATATATAATCATATAATTTTATATCCAGAATTTTTATCACATCCATTATACTGAAAGAAAAATTAATTTAGTTTTTTTTATTAACGTCACACTAGAAGCAACACAAAGGCTATTGGCGACGTACCTCGTAATTTTGAACCCCGGTCAATTGACGACATTTGCACTGGCACCCCCCTCTCCAAACATCCACACCACTCCAACGGACTGGGCCCCGTCAGATTTAACGTGCATCAGCCCCGGCTACACGGCGGATCTTTGGCGGCCAAGGATCGAACCCGCGACTAAACGAAAACCGACGGCCTCGAATCTGAAACCATGGCCACTAGGCTACCGTGGCCACCTGAAAGAAAGAATAGCTTAATATGGTGCTTTTACATTTCCATCATTATCATTCGATTCAATAATTGTCTCAATATCACTGGTGGTGCACTTTCTAACACTTGTATTGTTTTTAAATATACTGTACTTCGTAACATACTAAATAAGCTAATTAACTGTTTTATATCAGTAAAATTTTATTTTCTAAAGAAATTATAGTGCAATCTAGGTGTGCAAGACAAGATGTGCAAAAAAATATTTTAAAATGTTTCATTGTTTTTTAGGATATCTAATAGCAAATGCTATTATCCCAAATGCATTAAAAGAACGCAAAGAACAATACCATCTGTTAAAAACTGTTAAAAAATTTCAATTAACTTTATTCTTGTCAATTCTTCAATCGTAAGAAATTAGAAAAGTTTAACAGAGATATAATGATATATGTAAAGCATAAAATGAGGGGGGGGGTACGCCATGAGTAAAGTTTGCTTACATAAGTCAGGCTCTTTAAAAAGGGAGCAATTTGTGAAGTGCTCTATGAAAGAATGGAAAAATTCATGTCTTTAGTTTTTTTATTCATTTTTTTACATGAACAAGTGTAATACATCGTGTGAAAGATAAAATTAAAGTTTTTGAATGATACGAAAAAATTAAAAATCGAATTTTTGGTCGAACTTCACTTACCTAATCCCTTTATTTTAAAAAATATTCTCAGCAAAATGTCTTAAGAACATAAAAGTTTTCAATTTTAGAATGAATTATATATTTAAAAGTGCCTGTATGTGTTTGTGCAATATGAGGCACTCTGTTTCTAGACATAAAGAATTGGTTTTCCTGAAATTACTTGTTCGTGCAAACGAACCGAGAGTACTTAATTTTACTAATTGCATGCATTAAAAACTGTAATGTGAAAAATATAACGCATTAAGTAAATAAAGAAAAATTCGTAACAAGCTAATAATGATAATCAACAAATAAAAAAACGCGATTATTTGATTCATTTAAATATATTGAGGAGGATAATATTTTTTTTTTTCACATTTGAAACACCTATCTTAACATTTTCTTTCAAATTTCGAACATTTTTCTTACATTTTTTTTCCGGATTTTAAACATTTTTCTTACATTTTTTTTGGATTTCAAACATTTTTCTTACATTTTTGTGGTTTACAAAAATCTTTCCTTCCTTTTTTTACATTTCAACATAAAATTACAAAATATTTTTATAAATGTTGATTTTTTTTTAGAAAAACAAAAAATGAATAGAAAGCGGCTACGGTTTTACTTTAGTACATATTCTAACAAAAGAGTTCATCGATTTCGTATAAAAATTCATTACATTCATCTAAAAATCTAAGATCAAAGTAAATCTCACGTTCAAATAAAATAAAGCAAAGTAAATGTAGGTTTCCGGAACAGGGAAACTAATCCAATAATACTAATTGACAAGGGTTTTCTCAGCTTGTCCTGTTCTTTGTTCCAAACGACTTCTTCGTATTTATCCAGTCGATCAGAAATTCTCATATTTACCTGACCACGAAAGAAACACACACACACACACACATATATATATATAGAGAGAGAGATAGATAGATAGATAGATAGATATAGATATATATATATATATGGCCCTTTTTATCTATAGAAAAATATATAATATTTCTCCTCGAAAATCGTCCTTCGTTTAATGCAGTTCTTACAAGCGTTATCGATACGGATATATTTTAACAATATATTTCATTTCGGGTGCAACTAATTTTAGTAAATAGCATTAACGGATACTGAAATATACGCATATCTTATCATGCGATTGAACAAAAATTATATAATGTATGAAGTAAAAGAATTCTTATTTTTTTCAGTTCCAAACTAATAAGAGTAATGGATACTTAAGAATTCATTAAACTACTTAAATGATATTTATCACACAAATATAAATTTTTATTGAATCTCTCTGTTTATTGAATTGAAGAATCGAAACAAGAAAATACAACATTTATCGTTGCATTTCATACATTCCTTCATATTTTTACTGTTTCTGATAAGAACAATATTCGTAAAGTTGTTTATAGTAGCGGGAATTGACATTTCGGAGAACTTAAAGATATTTCATTCCTTTTCTGGAAAAAAACTATTGTGAGACGAAACTATGATGGAACTTACACTTGACCAGAAATAGTAACAACTCATGGAAAGTGGTTAAAATATTTTAGAATTAAAGCAATGCAAGAGTTAAATTAAAAGATAGCTTCTTTTTGGATAGATAAACTTAAGGGAAAGAGATTAAAGTTTATTATATGAAACAAAGTTTAAAAATCTATTGTGAAGAGACATTGTGCTTTTCGCTTAGTACTATATTGGTTACTGCGTTCGAATACCATTAAGGTATTTACGAAACGAAAATAAATTTTAGTTTTTCAAAAAGTTTTAAAGAATTTGTTCATTTAAAAATTAAAAGAAAAGTTAAAATATTAAACAGATGACTAAGAGTTAGATCATGGAATGTTTTCTTAAGCAGCTGTCTGGATTGATGTGAGAAATGTGGAGGTCGGATTCGGTTTTACATTGAGGAAACAGCAGCTAAGTTTAGAATAAAGTTTTCAGCTCAGTTGATCCGAGTTTGGAAAAACGTTTTTCGTTGAAATCTTTTCTTTATCTCGGAGAAGTTAAGATTAAGTTTTCTGATTTGTCAATGTGAAAGTGAGATAATTTATAGTATCTTGTTCCGTGAATTAATATTTTTAAACATTAACAATTTGCCTCATTTATAACGTGTTTCAAAAGCTTTGTAACACTACGAAAATAATCGATTTCTTTTGTGTTGAAACATAGGGGTGTTAAAAATTATTTGCAAATTTAATTTCAGTTAAACACATTTCTAACGTTTAATTAAGAGAGCATAGGAACCATAAGATTACTGAAATTTCGAGACCCTTTTTATTAGTTTTTTAACTGCATTGACACTTTAAATCTGTGTATTAAATTTCATAGGTCTAACTACATTAACGAGTTATTTGAATTTTTTTTTAAATGACCACCAAATCATTTCATTGACCTTTTGAACTTTTTTTTTTACTTTTTATTTCTCATGTATGTCATTTTCATTAAAAACAATTTATTTCATAAAATTAAGATCCATAATTTAATGAGATAGAAAAGTAAAGTGTTTGGCAATTTATCTTTTTTTTTGTCAATAACGGTAGAGTAACTGGCGGGTTTTTTTCCCTCTTGTTTTGCTATCTGATAGAACAATGTAAGTTGACCCCCCGTAATTATCTTAGAAAAATTCTGAAAATTACTGACTCATTCAAGGAAATATACGGTATTATTAATTCAGTTTTCTAAAAACATTTTAACAATGTGTTTTGGTTCTATAACTAAAAAAAAAAACAATAGGAAAACACAACTAATCTCGCACATAAAAATTCTCCTAATAATAAAATAATGATTATTTTAATACTGGTTGTCCTTTTTACAAAATAATTTCTTATTTTTAATTACTATATCACCCCTTAATAATAATAACAAAATTACTTTGCGTTATTAATCATATTTTAAGAATTAAGATGCAATATCAAAATAAATAAGGAAGTTATTTAAAACTCTGAAATATCACCCATATATATCGAATAATATAAAAGTATCTTATTCATTAATTTAGAGAAGTAAGAAATGGAATTTTATTTTCCTTAGACTATTACGAATGTTTTCAATTTACAAGAATTCATTCAAGAGTTCTATTTTGATAGCAATGAATCCCATAAGTTCCTATTTTCATTTCTCCTTTTATCAAAATGACTAAGGCAGAAAAAAGAAGATAGTTTATTTATGATGAAAAAGTTTGTGCTTTACAAGTTACGTGATGCTGAATTGGCGGACAGCTTGGCGATAAAAATAATCATATTTCAAATATTTTATTTCTTTTGACATATATTGAGAGGGGAAATGTTGGACATGTAATTTTGTTTAGTAGTTTGCTTTATGGAATGTTTTTGGAGCTGAAAAATCACACTAACAAAATTTAAATATTTTATTCGAAAATGTGTACTTTTTTTCAAAGAGAATACTATTTATGTATTAAGGTTCACATTTACCGGCCATTTTGATTTCATGGACATATTGTTAATCCTATGGAATTTAGAGTACTGTTTGTCACATCTTTACTATTCGATCTATTTGAATGCAATGTACTGCATCTGTAAGAGTAAAAAATAATTATGGCTTCAGCGGGATTACTTTTGTGCTTCGCTTTACGCTTTGTGCATCGGGCGTTGTCTCGGTATAAAATCTACATGTTGTTGCTCCACAGATCTGGGTACCAGTATTTTCTTCCTCATTCTTTCTTTAAGCTTTTGCAGTACCTCAATGTAGTATTAACGGCTTACCGTTGGGTATTGAGGTACTCATTCAATCATAATGACATTATGAATATAAAAAAACAATGAGCAAGATCTTCAGTTTAAACTTGCTTTTTCGAGCTTTCTTAACCGTTTTCGATGTGGAGATCTGCCAATGCATGGATTGTCGATGAGTTTCAGAGTCGTACTGAAAATTTCATATTTCGTCAAATGTGAGGACTTTTTCAATAAGTTCAGGACTTTCTGTGAAACATTCCATGATGTTAGAGAAAAAGTTTTTCCTGTTCATTTTTTGCTCACATATCAGGTTTTTGGAACCAGTTTTGCGCAAACTTTTGCCATATGCAAATCCTCGGTCAACTTTTTTTTTACTGTCTCTCTGTCAATTTTTGTAATATCTGACTTCATCCGAAGAACACTGAAGCATTGGTCTTTATTCACGATTTCCTTAATTTTTTTTAATATTTTCGGCAGTTATTGATGTCCCAGGTCGACCAGAACGTTCATCATCTTCAACAACATTCCGAATATCGTTTGTCAAACATTTGACACGTGACATGCCTTTATCTCCTAACACCTCCTTTATGAATTTAAGACATTCCGTCAAAGGAATTTCATACTTATGCGCTGCTCCATTCTTAAAGCTTTCATGATCGCGGCACTTCGACACCACAATGTCTTAATGAAACAAGGATGAAAAACAAGCAGAACTAGATATAGTGTCGGAATAACGTGTCCCGTGCACCGGAAGAATCAAGGTCATCTACATTCCATTCCCACTCCTCCACACGAAGCTTAACAGCTAGAGAAGTGCAATCCAGTTATGTGATGTTTATACCTAGTATGAGAGCCTGAAACCGGTCTTAGGAAATATCCATCTCAACATATCATCTTTTTCTCTTCAGAAAACACAAAGTAGTTAAGTGTTCATTAAATAATTTTGCCGGAGAATGACCTCATATCTCTGCAGATGAAAATAAATTAGAGATATTGAAAAAAACATATTCTTTAGATTTCTCAGATTATAGTATAAGTATTTTGATTGCAGAATATGGAAAAAGAATTTTCTAGCACAACAGACTAGATTAACTTCTAAAGACGTACAGCTTCTACAGAAAAGTACCTGCATTGCCCTCTCTAGTAAAGATATTTATCTGAATATCCATAAATTTAAGATATTTTAGTCGTTTTTGCCTTTTACAACATGTATTACTGAAAAGTCATTTTATACTATGAAATATTTAAGAAACTACTTAAGAAATTGTACCTCTGATATCCGTTTAAATGAACTATGTTGTATGGATATTAATGTGCAGCAGAGAGAAATAATTTTTAAATATTTTGCAAAAGCAAGAACGGGGAATAAATATAACTTAATAAAAACACGTATTTGTAGAATATATATTACATTTCATTATGCTCTCACCTTTTTAACTATTTCTTTTAAAATTGTGACTGTTTTTCAATCATCAAATATTTTTATCAGCTTTTCAATCGTTTTGGATATCACTGATTCTGGAACTTTGAGAACTTTTGTTATAATGTTTTTTTTTAAATTTTTCTAAAACAATTTCAATTTTTGTAACTTGATAAAAAATTATATGAATTCTAGAACATTTTAAGTAGGAGAAACAAGAGTAATATAGCTTATCTTTAGGCTTTAGGTTTTTTTTAAGCCTTAGTGTATTTTTTAGTAGTGAGGTAATCCTAAACTGAAGAAATTGCTTCCTTCATGGCGATGACAATGTGCACACCCCCCTAAATTAATGTCTGGGTACGAAACTGCATATTAATTTATAATGAATTAAAGGAATTATGTTTATTAAACTATGACATACAGGACATTTACTCACAATAATGTATAGAAGTTAATCATTATTTCATTTCTGTTGAAAAAAGAATTTATTTTCAATGTATTATCAGTATTAAAAATGCATTTACTTACAAATGGAAAGCCAAAAATGTATCTAAATAATTCTAAATCGAACATTGTAATGGGGGTTTAAGCCATATTTCTCTCTCTCACACACACAAACAAACACATACACGCGCACACACACACACACACACACACACATATATATATATATATATATATATATGTGTGTGTGTGTGTGTTACATCTATTTTCATGGTTTAGATAATAAAGTCCACAAACTTGCCGAATAATCTTTTATTTTCTGTTCATTCAGATAGAGGCAATAACATGATGATCATACAGCGCAATGTCGGCCAGAAAGGCCGAGACGAAAAGAGCATATGAAGATAACAGAAGAGAGATGTTTCTCACCGCGCATGTCAATTTTTAATGGGGATTTTCTAGGGACGTTTTTTCAGTCAAATTGTACTCACGTTGCATACTTGTAAGAATTCTTAAGGACTTTAGAAAACTAAATTATTATTGAATGAAACTGTTGCTAACAAAAATTTAAATCATTACAAATTTCCCCCTCTGCAAAACGCGGATGTGCGTTGTGCCTCTACTCACAACTCTATCTTATCCAAGTAAAGAGATAAATTTAAACTTTATACATGAGCTATGTCTAAATATGTTATATCTGAAAAATTCGTATTTAAAAATCAAGATCTGAAAAATTTATACCTAAAAATCCCTTCACCTTTACAAAATACATAAGCAATTTCAATGAAATAATCAAAATACTAAAGATAAATAAAATTTGTGTGATGAATATTTTTTTTGTGTGTTTTAGTCAAACATCAATTTGTTTAACAGTAATAATTTTGCTGATGTGAATTCTCTAATCTGTAAAAAAATACATAAATAACAGAAACGTGTAGGTGGCATTTGATAACTTAAACATAGTATCTAAACAAATATAAAAGTCAAAAATTTTAATTTAACATTTTTCTAAAGTAAATTTCGCATTGATCTATAGAACACTTGAACACAACAAAAATTCTAAAGCCCCGTAAACCAGACCCATAAATTTTGAATTGCGGTGGTACATGAACCTCTTTGCATTTAGTGTAGCACGTGAGACATATACATTTTCCGTAGACAAGAGACACACTGATGATAAGACTCAAACACAGTGTCCGAGACATTGCTCACATTTTCTGCATGTATCTCTGGATTATGAAATTACATGTACAAACTTAATTATGTTCTTCAACCTGGTACATGACTGTCAACAGACATGGAAATGCAAATTTTAAACTTTGTTTAAAAATATTATTTATTAAATTTAAACTGTTTTTACAAAAGTATGTTTGTTTTGTTACTTTCTTACTATCTTAACCTGCGACAAGTTCTTGACCAAATTCTTTTACAATATTAATTGAAGAAGTGTGTTGACAAAACTCTGATAAACTTGTTCACATATCAAACTTGATACCATGAACATTTTATTTTTTATTTATATTATTTATCATCTAATTTAATTATCCACCTTCCTTTTAAAATTAGACTTTCCTACTTAGAAATCATCTAAAATACACATACATTCCTTTAAATACAAAACATATCTTTTAACTTCAATACTATTATCGACAACTATACATTCAATAATATTTTCCTTTTTATTTCATTACACAAAGGAAATAATTGACTTTCATTTCAAAACGAGTTAATATTCATTTCAAAAAGTATATAATATTTCTTATTTCAAAACAAAATATTTATTTAAATCAATATATTATTTATCATTTCTCAATTAAGTAATGTGAAACAACATGACGTTTCATTCAAATAAAAAGTATAAAAAAAAATCCTAAATATTTCTCATTAAATATTCACTTAAAAACACACTGTTGATTTTCATTTAAGAATCCAAATAATATTCACTTCAAAACACACTGTTATTTTCATTTTAAAACTAAATATATAATATTCCTCATTATCTAATCTTCATTTAAAATTGAAAGCACGTAAAATCAAAAATATTTTTATAATACCTCTTATTAAAAATCCACCAAACATATTTAAATAAACATTGAAATAATCATTTTCTTAAAATAAAGCATAGATATCAAAATTAAATCATATTCATTTATATATCACACATTATTTATTTACTTGTTTGTTCATTTTGTTTACTTTGTATAATAATAATAAGATTTGAATTTATATTTTCCAAAAATTCAAAAAATGTTTCACTAAAAATATTTTGAAATATTAATTATAAGCAAACTTTTGGCTTTATTCCACTCATCAAATAGAATGTTGTCATTTTACATACATTGCACAAACTTTAAAATCAATTTTGAATTACATTCAAAATTATTTCACTTATGTACAATGTTTCATAATTTGTGTTACTGAAATTTCTTTTGTAACTTACACACTTTAAAAACAGAATAATTCCAAAGCTTTTGTAATATACAAAACACATGATGTAATAGTTACTTTAAAAAACACTTTCAGAACATTTAATTATATTCCAATATATGCTAACTTTATAAATTCATAAAAACTAAGAATCAAAATTAAACTGACAAAGTTATTACAATTATCTTAAATAATGCAATAACTTTCAAAATAGATTTCAAAAATTTATAATAATACGGAACCCAATAAATTTTCGAAATTCACGCTCTAAGCACCCGTTTTTTGTCAACGTCAATGTTAAATTTTCGAAATGGAACTGAATCAAAATTTGTAATACACATAATACCAATCAAAATACTCTGCAATATTTTTTTCAACAATTTCACTTTCAGAGAACTCACTTTTAAAACAGAATTAATTGAAAGAATAGGAAAGTGCAAAATGTAATATTTGTTAATTCAGAATTTATACATTCTTAAATTTCTTTAATTGTTAAGCAAGAAAACATTTCAAAATTTAACTAGAGTTGAAACGTGGAGCTTCCACGGAAAGTCGATAAAACCAGTTCACATAAATGATTTAAAATATTTTTCCGTTAGGTTGGACTTGCACTGTTTCCTAAAGCTGGTGGTAGTTGATGTATACGATGCGTAATGAGAAACATAACACATCAATCAATAACTCCCGAGACTAACATTGAAAGCAACATTTTTTTTGCAAATTTTTTTTTATTCATCAACATAACACCTTTTGTTAATCAACTTTCAGGGTGATACAATCGTTCCAACGCTTTTCCAAATCGTTTTTTTTTTCTTTTTTTTT
>BMAW01096233.1:280612-318460 GCA_019974015.1 Nephila pilipes
CGATTTTCCATTTTCATCCATTCACTTTCAACTTATTTATTTTCATCCATATTTTCCATCCCATCATTAATAATTCACAAAGATTCATCTATCCATGCTATCATGCCACTCCATTTTCGCCAGCCGGTCGCCACGCGTCGATAGTAGCTGACCACGCCTGCTACGCACACATGCCAGCGCTGTTCGTCACGCCGGTCGCCGCTGTTAATGACGCGATGCCGCCGGTCGCCATCACGCGAACCATACCGTCGTTGCGCCACGCCCATACGCTATCGGCGCGTCGCCACCGCTACGTCGCCCACCCATGTCGTCGATTTTCACGCCGCATACATGTACACGCAACGCCTGAGCGCATGTTGTCGCGCGGTTACGCAGCAGCGTTGCGTTCAGGTTGCTACGCGAAATAGCACGTTGTCGTCATGTCACAACAGCAGCGCCAACAGTACGCGTCGGTGTTGAAGGTATACGAGCCGCAGGAGGTTGCCTGGCAAACATACGCATGGCAGATACGTTACGCGAGCAGCGAATGGTACAAGAGCGCGCCACGCTGCGCAGGTACGCCGTCGAAGCAGCACGCGCCGCACAGCAGGTAATAGCATACAGTAGGCGGCGCAGCCACGTGAAGGCGCAGGTAGTGGCGTCGAGGCGCGTATGAACGCCATGGCTGCTACAGCAGAAGGCCAGCCACGTAGGCGGTGCGATGCAGCAGACAGAGAAATAGCGGCGCGGCAGCGAGCAACGGCACGCGGCGAGAACAGTAGTTAGGGGTAGCGAGTGCGCTACAGCAACGCAGCATACGCTGGCAGCGTCACGCGAGAAGTAGCAGACAGCAGCATACGGCATGGCACGCGCAACGGCGCGAATGATCGCCGCCCGCGCCTGCCGTCGCCTATCGCCGTCTACGGCAGAATATGGCGGTGCGCAGGCATGGCGTTGAACGTTACGTTCACGCCGGTTACGCCTGTCGCCGTTGCCCATTGTCGCCGCAGCGCCACGCTACGCACGCGTGCATGCCGCGATATGAAGACGCCACGTATGTCGATGCACGCCGCGCTGCCGCTGCAGCCGCGCCCATGCTGTTTGCGCCGAACAGCCACGCGTCACCGTTTGTCCACGCCGCGCCTGATGCCATACGCGTTCGTTGTGCGCGGCGCCGTTATGTCGTCGCCTGTCGCTGCCCTGTCCATACGGCGTTGTCGGCATGGCGAATGCCAACGCGAGTCGTTGCTTATAGGTACGCGTCAACGAGCGCAGCGCGTAAAGAGTGGCGCTGCTACGGCACGCTGAAATACGGCCACGATGAAATGGCAGCAGGAGCGGCATGGTGCGTCACGTATGCGTAGATTAGAGGGCACGTTTGAGTTGGCAGGTGCATGTACGCTAGAAGACGCCAACATACAGCATACCGCCAACGGAGAAGCCATGGTACGAAGAAACAGTCGCCGTCACAGCGCGTGAGCGCTTGCCGCATGTTAGAATGCGAGGAACAGCAGATAGCAGGCAGATGTTAGTGATGGTTAGTAGATGCGAGGCGTAGAAGGCGCAATACAGGCAGCCGCCCGTTACGGTACGGCGAGCGGAGAAGTGGTCGTCGCAGGTTGCGTCAGCAGGCGCGAGTAGCGGCACGCAACGATTAACGCCGCTGTTCAATACCACGTTACGCTGAAGAGTAGCCACGCTGCGCCATACGGCCAGGCGTACGGTCGCCGTTACAAATGATGTCGCCTTGGCGTTACGGCAAATGCCGATTGAATGAATAGCCCAGCGTACGCGGCGAGCAGCGCTGGCGGAGAAGTACAGTATGGCGCGAAGGCGGAAATGGCAGCTAAGCGCCAGCAGGCATGAGGTACGCTATAAAGTCGCCGCATGCCGCAAGGCCAACTGATCAGCAGCGGTGAAGAAACGGTTACGGTATGAAGATTTTCTATTTTAACTTAACGAAAGGAAAGTGCCATAGATTCCTTACGATTAAGCCGGGCTGGTTTTATGAAGTTTTTAGCGCCACAACGAATTATTTTCATCCATTTTCTACTCCATCATTTTCCATAATTTTCCATTTTCACTCATTATTTTCTTTCATTTCTTTCATTCTTCATTATTATATCGATGATATGCATTCATTCAATAATTCATTCAATTATGAAATATGAATAATTTTCCATAATAATTATTCCCTCCACAACCCAGAATAAATGGATAGGGGAGGCAAGAATAATTATTCAAGACCAGAGCCCATGAGTTCATAGAGTGATATTGCAAAATTAGTTTGCTCTAAAAATATTTTACTCTATGTCTCTCATCTAAGTAATCTATCTTGTATATTTATTTCATTTTAAAATACACTATATATAAACTGGTTAAAGTGCCCACAAATCCAATTTTCTACTAGCACAAATGCAACCTTCTCAAATTTTGCAGGGCACTTTTATTTTAAGGAGCATAAATGATCTGGGATGCCCACTAGGAGGCAAACACGACTTTCTGCTAATGTTTCACATGGTTAGTTGATGTTGAGTCACGGGTTTTTCTGATACTTTGTGATGTGCAAAAACACAAGCAAATTAAATTAAATATGTACTTATTTTATCTATAAATTCTGATTTTATTACAAATTTTGAATAATAACTAGATTAAGGAGTGTGTATATGAACCAATGGCTGCTATATTCAAAAGAAAAATAATTGTTCTTGAATTTTAAGAAATTGAAAAAGAAAATTGTTTGAATTTAAAGATCGTTGGAGACCACTTTGAAAGTCGTAGTGAATTAGGTAATTTTTGTTCCACTGTCTCAAATGAAGATGCTGTGGGAAATAGTGTGCAATGAATCTGTAAGGAGTTTCCATTGCTGGTGAAGTTTGGAAGGAATTGAAAATGCTGATTCTATCTCCTCGATCTGTACCCAAGTCTAGTCTAAGCATTGAAAGTGTCGATACTACCAGCTGACTTGGGGCCAAGCAAGAAATTGATTGAATGTTGAACTAGATGAATAAGAATTCCCAAAGAAGGTCCGAGCATTTTATTTTTAAAAATTATAAACTGATTCCTGGGAAATGAGTTTCTAATTATCAACTAAAATAAATCATTTTAATTAAAATTCATTATATAAGCAGGATGTGCGTAGATAAAAGTATTATTATTCAAAGGCTTTTATAAAAATATATGTATTTCCATTAGATCTGTGTATTTATCATTGTCAGCCATTTTGATTCAAAATATACAGCGAATACTAATCCAGTAATATCTTTATTATTTCTTTATACCATTTCAATAAATTTTGAAATATAACATTCTAGAGTATCAAAATGTATATATAAATGAACTTCAAAGCAAAATAATCTATGGGATTTAAATTCATACGAAGAACTAAAATTAAACCAAATGATAAATTGTAAAAGGAGACTATAAATTTATTGAAGCTACTGAAATGATATATGTCTTAGATACTTGAAATTACAAAGATAATTTTAAACAAATTTAATACTGTTAAATAAATAAAATCGTATAAAATAAATATTAATCTGTCAGTTCTTAATTCTACCACAAATCCTTGGAAGGGCAGAGATATTCTTCAGAAACTCCAAAACTGAAGAACATTCTGATCATCTTCACTTCAAACCAATCGTACTTTGTGAGTTTTATCTTTTCCTTTTTACAAAACGATTTTATGATCATTCTACTTCCTCTTATATACTGTTATGGCTAAGCAGTGTTCCAATGCATCGATGTAGTCCTTACTGCCTTCAAACAACTACCGATACATACAACATTCCATTTCAGGCTATACGATCAATAAGGCTCCTTCATATGGTAGAAACCATCTGATATACTTCAAGCCCGAATAGTTATAAGTCGAAAACACAAGACTGACTGCACCCTAAAATCTAGATATTCGTAAGGCACGGCGAAAATAGAGGTGCAAGAAAACCAGCCACATGAAACTAGCTAAGATCCCAAAGGTGACAATTAGAATATACAAAGCCACAAACTAAATCTTATCCAAGATCGTAAACATCCCTTCCTGGAAATCCTTCCAGTAAAGTGCGATGGTAAAACAGTCGATGATGCCATTAGAATCCTGAAAAACGCTGGAGCGATCCAACGACTTTACTAAAACAGCCTTGGTTTCTTTGAAAAGAAGCAAAATAATGCTACAGTAATCGCCCTAGATATTTAATGTCACGCCCCAAATACTCACTGAAACCGCTCATTGTGGCTCCTTTACCAAATATCTTTAAAACACACCTCCGATTTCACTCAATTAATCTGGTTCAGATCACAACACGACTACATGCTAACCCTGGAACCGATATCCCTATACTCTAACAACCGAGCGCCAACCTCAAAGCCCGACTTGACCGAATTTGGATCCTGGATAACCTGAGGAACAGAAAACTGCTCTTCATTCAGTACCTTCGTAACCTAGATGTCACCAACCTTGAACCGCTTCAGTTTCCATAACGGAAACCATCCTACAGCTGAAACGCAAACAAGTAAAGTAATATGAAATGTCCTTGGCCTAAAGATGAACAAAACGTTAGATAAATGAGAAATGGAATATGGTACTGCATTGTCTAAATGGAAACAGAATAAAACAAATCGAATCAGCACTCATGGTTTTCCGACAAAATAGACGATTCTCCAGCGTAAAATTATGGATCTGGCAATGATCGGTCTCTATACAAAGATGCAGTACGTCGACCTTTACTTACTCTTCCCATCCTTCTGTTGAACTGGTTTCACTGAATGTCATTGCTCCAAACAACTCCAAAATAATAGAAATCTGACACACTCATTGTAACCTAATAAAATCGCATAGACCCTACTAGAAAATCCCATCCAGTAAAGTCACATCACCATCATACAGCCATACGAAATCAAATGTATAAGAGCACCATTATGAGCATTTCCACCTAGAGCGCCATTATCCAGAAACCTCAACTAACACTTTGGTTACTTGATTGTGGCGTCTAAAATCTAAACTCCACCTAACTTCAAAACAAACGAGTACAACAAGAGAAATATTAGCTAACAATAACTTCATTTGGGATATTGTATAAGAAAGGGTCATTTAGGAGAAGTGGAAATAAAACTGTTTACCCCTGGCAGATAAATTGAAACCTAAAAGTGAGCAGATGTTTGATAGCTGAAAACTGATGCACACTGTGAAGCTAATCGCCCAGATCAAACGGTTTGTACGCGACTTCACCAGAGCAAACGTGACAAAGCCCAATTGGTGGGCTCGTATCTATATGCCGCCCCACCAAATGAGAGAGTGAATCGGTGCTCACCCTTGCATTATCGACCTACACGAGAATGAAATGTGAGAGCTATCTTGAGTGGAAGTTTTCGATCCTGAGCCAATCCGCGAAGAAACCTAATAAATGTGCCACATTCTTTCTGAACGTCTTGCAAACCGGTAATAGAATCCATTGACTTCTGGCTTAGGGCGATTCTTAACCTATGCAGAAGAAAGGAGGACCATAGACCTTGTGAGTCAGCGTAGTCTTTCCTGAACCCTAATTCTAAGCGGAACCAGTTTAAAGTCGTAGGTAGACCGTCTACCTTTCTGGGTTTCCAACCCCACTAACCACTGATATTTCATTTATGGTATTTTAAAGATATTATAATGAAATACTTCCAATTTGACTGAAAGTGCTATGGTATTTGAAGCTAACTTTGATGTTCTGTGCTGTTGCTCATTCTGATCCTGAACCAATGATGTCCGAAGAGTGCCAATCGGTCGCCTTTACAAAATTCTACCAAATTGCTGTAAAGAAGACGTCCTATCCTGACTGTTAATAAGCTCCGTTCTCGAAGAACCTGGCGCTCGCTTAAATATTGTTTCACCGCACGATCTCTAATCAACTAATTAATCGGAAAACAAGAAGAGGAAACATCTCAGAACGATATCTTTGCGCAGAGAAGCCCTTACTTTCCGTTAACCAGACCGCAACTGGCGCAACCTCCTTTCGAAGTCAGATCAGAGTCCACTCTTACTCCACATCGTATCGTCCAGATTGAGCGGGCGGGCATCCTTCGAGCTAGACGCCCGCAACGGGATGACCAATTAGCAACCCATCCAAGTATCGTAATTTCTGAACGCAGAGGCCATTGAAAGATGCCCGCGCACTCCGCGCTATGATAATAGCTTGCCAACCAGTAGCCGTGAAAATTGGCGCCGTGTCCTTCTTGTTCAAGACCTGGATCACTACCTCGGCCAACATTCTCCAACCCGCAGAGGTAAGTTGAGTCCTGACCTCTGTTTGACGAGTAGTATTGCCCAACCTGATCTAGTCCCGTATTGCCATGACCTCGCTGCTGAACAACGAAACTCTACCACCTTATGCACCGGGGTCAACTCAATCAAACGCAAATTACACCTAGGATAATGGAACCTTGAAGTACCATACGCTTTCACCAAAAGAACTACTTATACCAGCCATTACCACCAAATGACATGCATGGCTACCTAGAAAAGCAATCTAACCATTTCCACTCCTGGGATGAAGGATATTCGGTGCTGTCATTGGCTGACAGAAACGACACAGCAGGTACTCAATAGTGTTGGCCTCTGCATCAGCTCGTGACAATTAATCTCACACCCGACCTGCATTTTCTCATTATATGGTCAAGACTTTTATGTCCATCAAGATGATCAGGATTATTCTCCTGAATTTTGCATTCTGATGAACTAAAATTGACATCCAACCATTTTAAAGCCTAAGTGATATAACACATGACAACGAATGAAACAGAAAAGAAAATATAACTACAATGATGGACCATAAAGCTCTTATTTACGGAAGTAAACCCATTGTGACCAAAACATTCTTAGAATTAAGAGGATGAGTAGAGCCACCTTACAGCAATACTCACGTTTAAGAATGAATTGCAAATTTCTATTTCATAAATGGTCTCAAAGTCGATCAATTAGTCTTGAGAGCTTGTATTGAATAAATAAACTCCTCTGATGAAAACAGATTTGAAATGATAAAGCAGCTAAAATTGATTGGAGAAATCCTAGGGAGACAAATCTAATAACGAATTTGAATGGAAACATTTGGAAGTGGAGCCAAATAAGAATCTGTATAAAAGACAAAATCTCAGTAAATACAGGCGACCAGTCTTTGTAGTCAAATAAATAAAAGTCCGTGCATTTGTATTCACGATATTCATACAGCCTGCTCTGAGGTACTAATGAGTAATCTCACTTTGAATCATGCTGAGGTGAGGAACAACACTGCACTCATGCATCTCCTAAGTGCCGAGACACCTGCAGTTTATGACTTTGTGCCTCTAACTGATTTAATGCCCATTTATCTTCAAGCAAAATGTTATCTGCAATAAGAATACGAATCCAATAATTCATTCTTACTGCTGAAAGGCCAATATGGAGATCAAGCCTGTGGCTGTGGAAATGTAGTAGCCGCAGGTAGCCAAATGGCTATAGTGTAAGGACCTATAGGTCGGCGTTTCTGCCGAGTCCGAGTGGGAGCCCCAGCAATCCATCACGCTGAACGGTGCTGACCACCTTTAAACCTACCGAGGCACCAAGTCCCACGTGATGTGAAGATGACGGGCGTCTGAATCCAGGTAATCATCCCCATCACTTGATGGAGTTTCCAAATTGCGAAGCCTCTCGTGTTGTTTCTACAGTGACGCTAGTAGTCACTGACTCACCATGATTCTCAAATATGATCTTTAAAATGATCATTTGAGGAAAGGCAAATGTTCGAGAATTTGTGGTTCAGTTCAGTTCCTGGAATACTCACAAATTAATGATCCAGGTTAAATACATCGTGAACTTCAAAATTTTGAGATTAATAGCATTGAAATATTTGCGATGGATGTCATCATTGCCTTTGGCCTTTATTATTGGAAATATACTCTAAAATTACGAGTCTGAATGTCAATAGTCCCATGAATGCAGAAACTTCCATGAAATGCAACCTATGAAAACTGATCTTCAGAGCATTTTCCACTCATACAATGTGTCTATTTAAATAAGACTAGAAAATTTTGTTTGACTTTACAAGTCCAACTGAGAAATTTTAAATTATTTTAAACTTGAATCAAGTCGTCATATATGAATCCTCCATCTGTGGCTGACGGGAGTATTTTCTGCTCAGCTGCACAATGTGATAAGTCGAAGCCAAATATAATTATTTACATATATTTTATAAATATCTTAAATGTTTTTAGAAAATAACTGCTAATGAAATTACTATCTCCATTTTCTGAAAGGCCAATTTTTATCAAAATTTATATTACTGTTTATAGAACTCAATAACTAAAAGTTTAATGATTCATAAATTCTGAACAGTGAGTAATAAAGAACACTGAACTTACTTCCTAGAAATTGTTAAAATATGCATAAAATTGAAGAAGATCACATCAACCCCACTTCTGTCAGTATCTAAAGGAAATCTCCATGCAAAGAGAGAAGAATTTAAATGAATACTTAAGGATCATGTCAGAATACAAGGGTCTGAACCATTCAACAAACTCATTCTCTACCCAATGGAATGCCTAGATGCGCCCCATCACACAGCACATCTCTGTAATAAATTTATTCTTCATACACGCAATCATCACATGCACGATCTCAGATTCTGAAGCCTGAAATTCATCCAAAACTGCATAATAACGCCTGAAAGAGACGGAAAAGACCTCATCCTTACTTGCGTACAGATTGGTTGAAGAATAGGAATATACAGTATATGCTACTATTTTGCTCTGCTCTTTGCTGGCAGATTGAGGCTGGGAAGGCTCTTTACTTTGGAAATAGACAAGATGGAATCTCCAAAGAGATTCAAAACATTGATAATAAGTTAAACAAATAAGACCAAGGCAGAGACTGAGAAAGTTTCATTTCTCCCATGTTAAATTACACTTTTGAAGTAATTCTTTTATTAAGAAATTATGCAAGATTTGATTTGCAGAATGCTAAAGTTATACATATTCCATAATTTAAGATGCTCCTTCTTACAAAGTAATAGAAGTGGTTATTAATCTAAATTCTCAGACCACTACTATTAGTATTTTGAAAGGCACTCAAGAGGTAAAGAGATACTCCAAATATAACTCTCCTAAGATAAAATATGCAATATAATATACATGAATTAAAATATCCTTTAAGTTCTGCGATATTGAGAAAAGATATGAACCTGAAAATCCATGTTTTCGAGAAAACTGCACGAAGATTCTATTGATATTTGTTGTTAGCAATGGAAATCTATAATGCCTACTTTGTATGAAGATATCATTTCATCTTCTACGAGGGCGATACCTTCAAGTTTCTTTGTATTTCGAAAGTTTCTAATTTTTGCATCTTTGATATCTGATAGCTCTAGTTTCTGTCGATGATGCGTCTTTGTCTAATTATCTCATAATTTTCTTACGCAGCTATGATCGATGAATTTCCTTTATGGCATACAGCATGGAATCTAGTTACACTTGCTACATTAATGGCAGGAAATAGCTACCGCACACCAAACTGTGGTTATTCTGGTCAGCAACATAGCTCTGATACAGTGAATCTGATATTCCCTTACCGCAGATCCATTAGATTCTGTGTTAACTCGCGATAAAGCATCACGCATGGGAGCTTGATTCTGCCTTAATCCTCTAGTTGGCGTTTTCAGCGGATTCTATTATTGGTAGAGAAACAAGGCGATAATATGCTCCAGCCGGCTAAACTTGGTTTTCTGGAACATGAAAACTATATGTTTGAGGATCCAATTTATTGGATATTATCAATACTCTGGATATTATTCTGGCTAACTCGATACAACGGAAAACCTTAAGTCCTAACACGCAGCCAGCGCATTCGAAGGATCTGAACTCACCAAACTCTTAATTTTGCGCGGTTTATCGGCCTTTGAACCTGCAATAGATAGTTGTAGTGGAAAATCACGGTAGGCCTCGGTAGCAGAAATGTATCTAACTTATTCTTGTTATATAACTGCTATAATTCTATATCCAGAATTTTACCATGACCTACTATACCTTGAAAGAACACCTAGTTTTTATTAATGCCTCAATTAGAAGCCAAACATTAGCACATAGCGACGTACAATTGAACCTACCAATTGACGATATCTTGTGCACTGGCACCTCCAAACATCCACAACTGAATTCAAATTGACTGGCCCCGTCAGATTAATGCACTTCACCTGGCTGCATATCATGGATCTCATGGCCATGATCTGTTCCATGACTAAACGGAAACTGACGTCTGACCCAAACCACAATTAGGCTGCCGCACACCCGAAAGAACATTTTAATATGGTGCTTTCATACCCACTGGCCATCCATTGATCTGTCACACCGTCCTACACTACCTGAAAATTTAACATTCTGTAATATTCTTTGAATATAAATGTACTGCAAATAATAACAAATAAGCTAAATTAACTGTTTCGAGATCAGCAGCACCTTATTTCTGTAAGAAGAGAAAGTAACTAGGCAAAGATGTACATGAAAATATCTTTAAACACCTCTAATTGTTTCAGGATAATCTAGAGCCATGTACCTTGCTCAAACGGACAAGTTTAGAACGAACAATATTCAATCTGTTGATAGACCCCAACGAATCATGATTCCTTGCCAACTTCCGTCCGCAAATAGCCAGGAAGCCTTAGCCAGAGATATAAATTGATAGCGCGTAGCTTGACAAATGAGGGGGCACGCCAGATAAGTGCCCGCTTTACATGGTCAGGCTCTCAAAGTACGGTAGAGCAACGGTAGCCGCCCCATGAAAGAAACGGAAAATCCATGTCCTTAGTTTTTATCCATTTTCGAGCATGAATGGGCGTAATGAAGAACGTGAAAGATAAAACTTTGTGCCTTAGAAACCGATGGCTGAAAATCAGTGCTAAACCGAACTCCCTTTGGCCGAACTTCACTTTACCTAATCCCTCGACGCGCCATTCGCGCCAAAACCGTCTCGAAGGTAATACAAGCCCCTAACTAGAATTGGAACTAGAGAATGGCAAGCCATGTATGCGGCCTGGGAAAGCAACATGATGCAACGTCTCTCGAGGACATAAAATAAGAAATTGATTTTCCTGGAAATTCATTTTGTTCCGCAAATTGAACTAGAGTACTGACCTTTACTTGGTTCGTACAAAGAATTTCAAAGTCCGTAATGGAAAATATAACGTACCATAAAATAAAGATAATCCTGACAACAAGCATCACATAATGATAATCACAAATAAAAAACGCGATTACTGAATTCAAGAGTATATTGAGGAGTGATAACATTTTTTTCTCACATTCGAAACATATCTTCACACATCTTCTCCAAATTTCACCGAGTTTTTCCGATATTTTCCGGATTTTAACATTTTCCTTCTTATATCTTTCTGATTTCAAAATTTTCATATACTTGTGGGCTCTAGCAAACTTTCCCTTCCTTTCTTTACATTTCAACATAAATACCGAACATTTTATGAGGGAATCGTTGAATTTTTATGAAAAAACAGAGCCAAAACGGTTGAGTTTTAACGCATTTTATACATATTCTACAAGACGTCTCGCGATCGATTTCTGGGTAAAGAATTCTACATTCACTCTAAAAATCTAAGATCAAATGCGAACTCACGTCCAAATAGACCAAACCAGCCAAAGTAAATGTAGGGTCTTTATTGGATCAGACTCCAATCCAATAAATACTCAATTGCTGCAAGGGTTTTCGAGTCTGTCCTGTTTCTTTGTTCCAAACGACTTCTCTATTCATCCAGCCGATCAGAATATTGACTGCAATTACCTGCACGAAAGAAAAGTCGACACAGCTCGCACGCCATTAGGTATTACAGACGTTAAGAGAGATATGATAGATAGATAGAATAGATATAATATATATGGCCCTTTAACTGGCATAGAAAAATATACCGTATATTCTCTCGAAAACCGCCTCTCGTTTAACGCAGTCCCTATGGCGTTGCCATCAGATAGCGATTTATATTTTATTAACAATATATTTCTTTCTGAAATCTAATTTTAGCAAATAGCATTCAACTGGATATTGGAAATACGATATCTTATCATGATTGAAAAAAACTATAAATGTATGAAGGAAAAGAATTCTATTTTTTCAGTTCCAAACTAATAAGAGAATGATACTTAAGAATCTACTAAACTTACTTAAAATGAATTATCACACAAATATAAATTTTATCGAATCACTCTCGTCTTCCATTGAATTGAAGAACGACAAGAAAATACAACATGTATCGGTGCATCTATAAATCTTCGATATTTTACTGTGTTCTGATAAAGAAACAATATTCGAAAGTCGTTCATAAAGCGGAACTTGACTTCCGAGAACTAAAGATATTCATCCTTTTCTGAAAAACTATTGAGACGAAAACCTTGTGTGAGACTTATACTTGGATCCAGAAATAGTACAACTCAATGGAAAGGTAAAATATTTTAGAATTGAAGCAATGAGAGTTAAATTAAGTGTATACTTTTTGATAGAGCAAACTAGCATGGGAGAGATTAAAGTTTATTATATGGAAACAAAGTTTAGAAAAATCTCATTGTGAAGAGATATTGTCTACTAGTACTATATTGGTAAACTGTGTCTGAATACCATTAGGCTTATTGAAACGAAAATAAATCTTTAGTTTTTCAAAAGTCAGAATTCATATCACAAAAATTTTCATTTAAAAGTTGAAAATAGTTAAAATACAGATGACTAAGAGTTAGACTCCTGGAATAAGTTCTTCGTACAGCTGTCTGGATTGATGAGAAAGTGGAGTCAGTGATCATTGTTACATTGAGGAAACAGCAGCCAGTTTAGAATAAAAGTTACGTATCGATCAACGTTCGCTGATAACTTCTGACTTTGGAAAGTTCAGTGATCTTTTTATCTCGGAGAAGCGTTCTTTCTGATTTGTCAATGAAACGAGATAATTCATGAGATCTGCTATCCGTGTAATACTATTTTAAACTACACTCTGCCTTTATTTGATACGCGTATTCAAAAAATGCGTTTCAGAACACTACGAAAACAATCGATTTCTGTGCTTGAAACATAGGGTTAAAATTATCTGTAAATTCCACTCTCGCTCAAAACACTGATTTCCAGCCTAATTAAAGAGAGCATATGGAACCATAGATTCACATGAAAATCTGAGACTCTTTATTAGTAACCGCAATTTGACACTTTAAACTTGCATTAAATTTCATAGAGTCTAACTATCTAACTGAGTTATTCTGAATTTCTTTTAAATGCACCCCAAATCCATTTCATGACTTTTGAACTTTTTTTACTTTTTATCATGTATACCATTTTCATTAAAAACAATTTCATTCTACAAATTAAGATCCGCAACCTGTAATCGAGATAAAAAGTAAAGTGTTTGCTAATTATCTTTGACAATAACGGCAGAGTAACTAAGGTTCTTTTTCCCTCTATTTCATTACTATCTCGATAGAACAATGTAGTTGGACCCCCCGTAATTATCTTAGAAAAATTTCAAAATTACTGACCTATTCAATGGAAATATACTTTGGCATATTAATTCAGCTTTGTTAACATTTTCAAGTTTTGGGTCTATAAACTAAAAAAACTAATAGGAAAACATAACTAATCTCGTACATAAAATTCTCTAATAATAAATAAAAGTAATGATTATTTTACGAACTGGTTGTCCTTTTACAAAATAAATTCCTATTTTTACATTCTGATATATCCCCTTAATAATACAAATTACGGGTTATTATTAATCATTTTAAGAATTAGATGTCAATAAATGGGCAAATAAGGAAATTATTTGAAAACTTGAAATAGGCACTATATATATCGATAATATAAAAGATCTATTCATTAATTTGGCTAGAAGTAAAATGGAGTGTCTTATTCTTAGACATTACAGGATAGCTTTTAATTACAAGAATTCTTCAAGAGTTCTCATTTGATCAGAGTCTCATAATTCCTATTTCATGCTTTCTTCTTATCGAAAATGAGCAATAGCAGAGAAAAGAAGATCGTTATTTATATGTGAAAGCTTGAACTTTTATAAGTTACGGATGCTTGAATTGAGACAGCTGGCATAGAAAAAATAATCATATTTCAAATATTTTGAATCTTTGATATATGCAGAAAGTGTGATACGTAATCTTGTTAGTAGTTTTCTTATGGAATGTTTTTGAGTATATGAACACAACAACAAAATTCAAATGACTTTATCTGAATAAAATTGTACTTTTTTTCCAAAGAGAATACTATTTTGTATAGCTACATTGCTTACGAGCTTATCCTTTGATTTCATGACATATATGTACAACCTGTTGAATTTATAGATGTACCGTCTTGTACATCTTACTATCTGATCATCTGAATCAATGTACTGATCCAGTGAGCATAAAAATAACTATATCTAAGCGGGATATCTTTGTGGCCATTTACGCTTCTGGGATCAGTGTCCATAAGTCAAAATCACAGTGTGTTGCCCCAGATCTGGGTACCAGTATTTTTCTTCCCTCATTCTTTCTTTTAAGCTTTCTTGCAGTCTCCTCAGTAGTAATTAACGGCTTACGTTGAGCATTGAGGTATCATTCCATAATGGCAAATGATGATAAAAAATGCAATGAGCAAGATCTTCAGTTTGCAAAATGCTTCTTCATCTTTCGAGCTGAACTGTGGTTTCGATGGGAGGATTCATAACGCATGGATCTGTCGTAGTATTCTAGAGTCGTACTGAAAATTCTATTTCTGTCAAACGTGAGTAGACTTTTTCAATAAGTTCAGGACTTTCAGAAACATCCATGGATGTCTAAGAAAAGTTTTCCTGTTCATATTTGCCCAGATATCAGGTTTTGAACCAGCTGTGCAAACTTTCTGGGCCATATGCAAACTCCTACTCAACTTTTCACCGTCCTCACCTTTAAGACCATCAATCCAAGAAACAGCCAGCTACCATCTTTACTGATTTCCTTAATTTTCGACATTCTTCGGTAAAGCATTATCGGTATCGACTAGAACGCTCATCATCTCTGTACAAACATTCCGATTATCGTTTCGTCAAACATCGATATTTATGCTGCCTTTATCTCCTAAGCCACCTCCTATGAATTTAAGAGATTCCACGCCGAATGATATACTATAAGTACTGGCCCATTCCAGAAGCTCTCATGATCATGGTACTCTCGACAATTGTCAGTCTTAGAATGGAAGTCAAGGATGAGTTACCGCTAGAACTAGATATATGTCTAAATAACGTCCCAAAAAGTAACTGAAGAATCCAAGGCCATCTACATCCCATTCCCACCCTCCAGTTTAAGAGCTAGAAAATGGCAACCAGAAGTTATGTATGTTTCAAGTACTTAGTATGAGAGCCTGAAACTGGCCTGAGGGAAAACATCTTATCTGGATTATATTGTCTTTTCTGAAAATACAGTGAAGTTAAGGTTCATTAAATAATTCTTTGCCGGTAGAGAATGACTTGGCATCTCTGTAGATGAAAATAAATTAGCATTAAAAACATATTCTTTGATTCTGCTAGATTATAGTATAAGTGACTTTGATTGCAGAATATTTTGAAAAGAACTCCTTCTAGCAATAACAACTAGACGAACTCTAAAGACGCATAGCTCTGTTGAGAAAGTGCCACCCAAAATCAAGTCTCCTAGAAGATATCTATCATCTGAAGACCCGGCACAAACCTAGATTTTAGTCGTTTTGTATTCCTTACAATAGATGTAATTACTGAAAGTCACCGTGAGCAATATGAAATATTTAAGAAAACTACTTAAGCAAAACTTTGCACTTCCTGATATCGTTTAAATCGAACGGCAAGCTGTATGATAATAATGCAAGTAGAGAGAAAATAACTTTAAACATTCCTGGCAAAGTGCCGCAAAGAACGGAATAAATTAGATAACTGTGTTCACGCATCTAGTAGAGGAATGGCATTATATTCTTACAATATGTCTTCACCTTTGAACTATTCTCTTTGAAACTGTGGACTGGTTCTCCCACCAAACATTTTACCAAATTTCAATCGTTTCGAGTATCACTGATTCCTGGAACTCTGAGAACTTTATTATAGTCGTTTTTCAAACCTTTCTTAAAAACAGCCTTTATCCTTTTGTGAACCTGATAAAAACTATAATGTGAATCCTAGAACATCTTTGGGCTTATGATAAAATAAGAGGTTATGTTTATCCTTTAGGCCTTGTGGTCTTTTTGTCTCTATGCGATTCTCTTGAAGTGGTGCGGAAGTAACTCTAAACTCAAAGAAATTGCTCCTCCGTATGATGATGATGCACTCCCCAAATCTGAATGTCTCGTTCACCGCATAATAATCATCACGAACTAAACAAATGAATCATGGCTCTATTAAACTATAATATGGTGATAATTTTACCTACAAATAATGCTAGAAGTAACCACATTTCATTCTGTTGAGAAAGATTTTATTCTCTAAATGCATTATCATTAAAATGTAATACTTACAAGGACTGGAAAGCCAAAATGTATCTAAATAATCTCAAACCGAAATATCAGTGGGGTTTGGGCCACTTCAAGCTACATGAACTCACACAAACACATACACACACACACACACACACACAGGCTGGCCACACACACACAATACACACACACACACATTAATATTATTATAAGACATACATTATATATATATACAGTTATGTGTAGTTAGACCTATTCTAAATGCAACAAAGACATCTTATGTCGAATAAAAGTCCACAAATTGAATAATCTTATTTCTGTTCATTGAGATAGAGGTAATAATACAGATGATGATATGAAAGGCAATGTCATTCAGAAAGGCCGAGAGATATATGAAGATACAGAAGAGAGATGTTTCTCACTGTGCAAGGCCACCTTTAGCTGGGGATTTTCTAGGATGTTTTTAATCAAACTGTACCATTGAATACTTGTGGGGTGAATCTAGGGACTTTAGAAAACTAAATCTATTATAAATGAAACCACAAGCACAAAATTAAATCATTATAACTTTCTCTGTAACGTAGATATAAGTAAGCCAGGCCTCTACTCACAACTATATCTTATCTGGCGAAGAAGAATTTGCTTTAGAGCATGAGCTTATATCTTAACATAAGTAGCATCTTGAAAATCTGGGACAAAACCAAGATCCAACCCAAAATTTGAGTACCTAAGAAATCCTTCACCTTACAAATATAATTTAAATGAAATAATCAAAATACTCAAAGATAAATAGAGGATGAAGATTTTTGTGTGGCTCTTGAGCCAACATCAATTTGTTTAATAGTAATTTGGCTGATGTGAATTTAATCTGTAAAAATAAATAATAGAACGTGTAGGTGGCATTTCCTGATAACTTAAAAACAGCATCTAAACAGCCATAAAAGTCAGACGAATTAACATTTTCTAAAGTGAATCTACTTGATCTATAGAATATTTGAAATACAAATAAAAATTCTGAAGTCTCTGTAAACCAGACCTAAATCTTTGAATTATGGTGGCATGAACCTCTTTAGTGTAGCATGTGAGATATATTATACATTTTCCTGTAGATGAGGATACTGATGATAAGATCTCAAACACAGTGTCCGAGATTGCTCACATTTTCTGCATGTATCTTGGATTCAGAATTATGCACAACTTAATTATGTTCTAACCTGGTAAGCATGACCGTCAAACAGACATGCAAGTTCAACCAGTCCTTGGTTTAAAAATATTTGACACCTAAACTGTTTTAAAAGAAGGTCGGTTTCATTTCTACTTTAATCTTAACCTGCGATAAAGTCTTTGACCAAATCTCTTTACATAAATAATCAGAAGAAGGTGTTGACAAACCTGATAAAACTTGTCTTGGTTATAATCAAACTGATACCATGAACATTTCCATTCTTTATCTATACTTTATCATCCATCCCACTTATCCAATTCTTCCTTTAAAATTAGACTTCTCTCCACTTAGAACCATCTAAATACAGCATTCCCTTTCTAAACACAGTATCTTTAACTCAATACTATTATCGACAACCAAGGTTATCTGACACATTCTTTATTCTGCTTCTGTTAAGCAAAGGAAATAACATTGACTTAACAAAACGAGTTAATATCTTACTTCCAAAAAGTATATAATATTCTTATTTCAAAACAAAAATATCATTTAAATCAATATATTATTTATCATTCTCAATTAAATGTGAAATAAATATGACGTTCTATCCAAATAAAAGTATAAAAATCCTAAATATTCTGCACAATATCTGGCTCTAAAACACACTTTCTACTTAAGAATCCAAATATCTACTCAAAAACACACTTGTTATTTCTATCTTTAAACCAGCCATATAATATTCCCATTATCTAATCTTCATTTAAAATTGAGTTAATGCAAAACTGTAACATTTCTTATACACTTCCATTAAAAATCCACCAAAAGTTATACTTGAATAACATTGAAATCCATTTCCTTAAAATGTTTCATAGATATCAAATCTAAAACAAGTATTCATCTATATACTGTACATTATTTATTTCACTTGTTTGTCTATATCTTGTTTTATCGGTATAATACACAGATTTGAATCTTATATTTCCAGCACCAAAAACAAGTTCTACCAAAAATATTCTAACATTAATTATAAGCAAACTTTGGTGATTCCACTCCATCAAATAGAATGTTAAAGTTTCATTCATATACATTGTAATAACTTTAAAATCACACTTTGAAATTACATCTAAAATTCATTCACTTATGCACAAATTATAATCTGTGTTACCGGGAAATTCTTTCTAACTTACACCTTTAAAAACAGAATAATCCAAAAAGCTCTTTGTAATATGGGTAAAACATATGACAATAGTTAATTAAAAACACTTCAGAACATCAGAATCATATCCAATATATGCCAACTTTATAAATCCATAAAACTAAGAATCAAATTAAACTGACAAAATATAAATCTATCTTGGAATAATTTGCAATAACTCTGCAAATAGATTCAAAAATCTATACAATACGGAAACCCACAACCTCAGCAACCATTGCCCAATCTGTTTTCATCAACGTCAATGCTAAATCATTGAAATGGAACTGAATCAAACCTGTGTTAAGCACAATTAATCAGGCCACTCAGTAAATATCTTTCAAATAACTTCACTTCAGAGAACCTACTTTCTTTAAAACAGAACTAATTGAGAAGGTGGCGCGCAAAATGTGTAACATCGAGCATCCAGAATCTATATCCAACTTTAATCATAAGAAGAAAACATTCAAAATCGAACCAGATTGAAACGGAGCCCACGGAGGTCGATAAACCATAGTCCGTTGTCGACGAAAACATCTTCCGGTTAGGCTGACTCCAGAACTGCTCCTAAAGCCGGCGTAGAAGCTGATGGCTGTGATGCGCACGCAGAAATGAGCAACATTAATCAACTCAATAACCCCTGAGACTACACTGGAGAGCAAACACTTTCTTTGCAACCTTTTCATCCACCGCAACATAAATAATCTTCGTTAATCCCCAGGAAGTGATAACCGTCCAACGCCTTCCAAACTGCTTTTCACCGATTCTTCAAGAAACTTTGTTGCGAGAGTAACAGCGCCAAACAGCTTCTCTGAATCACATTGACTCCGTTACGTTTCTATTCCACTGAGCTTAACCGCGGCAACGACCTTTGAAAAACTTTCATGCGCTCCACCTTTCAGTTGAAGGATAGTAAATACACTTCCATATGATATCTGTGTCATCTCAGCAATCTCACGGAGCTTCACTTTACGATCTTTCATTATAATTGTTGTCACTTCACTCCCATTTTCCGGTGTAACGGCTTCCACAGGTCTACCCGAGCGTTCCGCGTCATTTGTGTCGGTACGACCACGTTTAAACTCGGCAAACCACCGACAAATCGTTGCTTTTGATGGACAAGAGTCCGGGTAACATTTTTCAATCCATTGTTTCGCTTGCACGGTGTTTTTACCCATTAAAAAACAATGTTTTATCAGAACACGAAACTTGGTTTTTTCCATTTTTTAAACAAACTACAAAACGACTTTACTCCAACCTCGATAACTCAGCGGTTTCTGGTCCGATCGACTTAAAATTTTGACACGTTTCAAGCAAAGGTTAGTACTCTAGAAAGACCTGGTTACTGGTTTACTACGAGCGCCATCTCTGGGTTAGTCTCGGGAGTTATTGATTGATGTGTTATAATAAAATTATGTACCAGGAACTTCTAATCATGTAGATACGAGACGTTAATTTTGTTTTAGAATTTCACTTGAGGTTATTGCTGATAGAACAGTAGATAACTTTTTTTCAATGGTAGATTTGGTTGCTGTAAACATCTGAACATCAATTTCTTAGTGAGTCCCATGATATGATGATCCTCAAAGCTAACGCATTGGTGATAACCGTGGTGAACAATATCCTTTCTCTTATGTTGAATTTCCTTTTAATTTTTTGGCACAGAAGAGTGGCAAGTATAGACTGTGATCCTGCTGATTTTTAATTGTTACATCTTTTTTTTAAAGTGCATATAAAACATTCATGGTTTGGATGATAAAGTACACAAATTTGCCGAATAAACTTTTATATCTGTTCGATGAGAGAGAGGCAATTTGATGATGATTCAGCGCAATGACGGCAAGTAAGACCAAGGCGAAAAGAGCATACGAAGATAAGAGACCTTCTTCACCGTGCATGTCAATCTATAATGGGGATTTTCAAGGGACATTTTTTCAGTCACATGGTACTCTCGTAGTATATGTGTAAGAATTCTTAGGGACTTTAACTGTCAGACAGAAAGTTGAGTAGGAATTATTTCTGACAGATTTACGACTATGGGAAAGCAGATTAAACAAATTTAATGAGCGCATGATCTAACAAATAAAAGGATAATTTGGAATAGGATCAAGAAATTGGAAAGAACTCTTTACTTTTGAATTAGAGAATGGGAAAATTTAGGAAATAAAATGATTATTCAGTGAAACTTCTAAATTAAAGTTAAATCATTACACACACACACACACACACACACATATATATATATATGTGTGTGTGTGTGTGTGTATGTATATATATATATATATATTATAAGCTTGTTATGGCTATTAAATAACGAGACTGACTCTGTAAAACAATTTCTTATCTTGTCATACATAATTACTTATCACCTTCAATATACACCCCTCCTCTATCTTACAACGAATCTTCCATGTTCCATGCGAATCTTCCACTGTTCGAAACAGTACTGGAAGTTTTGTTCGATCAGCTACTTAAGGACGCGTGCATTTCTCTTTCACGCCTTCAATGGTCGCAAAAATTGTTCCTTTTAAAGTGGATTTCATCTAAGAAAATTGATAGAAGTCGCATGGCTCAAGATCCGGCGAATAAGGTGGATGGTCTAACTCTGGAATGTTGTACTTGGCTAGAAACCTATTCACATGCAATGTGGAATAAACCGGCTCATTGTCTTGATGGAAAGATTTGCCGTACGGATTCTTTGTCGGTTCCCATAGCCTCAGATATTATACGAATACTTCACCGACGGTCAGATCGAACCAGAGTGCTGATTCTTTTAGTTATGTCTTCGGGTTTGACTTTGAAGTATGAGCGGAATATTTAATTCCACTTCAAAACTTGGTGATGTCTAAAACGCTGAAACCATTGAAAAACACGTAAAATCGATCAACATTCATTGTCATACACTTCTTTCCGTAAATTATAAGTTTCAGAAGCAGTTTTTCCAAAATTCAATTGAAATTTCACAAGTTGTTGTTCACTTTTCATTTATCCGGGGGAAAATAAATAAATAAATAACTCTAATGCAAACGAAGGCTACGGCTATACGGATTTGTTTACAGAAGTGAGAGGAGCTGCGTTCGAAAGATAAGGCTTCCCGCAAAACAGCTGTCCATCGCTGACATTTGACGCATGTGCACTTTTTCTGTAGCAGTGCCACTGGCTTTATTTTAATAGATAAACATCGTACACACAAACACATACATATATATAGTATATCTATCTATCTATCGATCTATATCTATCGATCTATATATCTATATATCTATCTATCTATATATCTATCTATATATATATATATATATATATATATATATATATAATATTTGTGTGTGGAAGAGACGCACACATTTGAATTCCGTGTGCTTAGGGCATTTTGGGTGAATTTCCATTTTAGCAAACGCCAACGCGTGTGTGATGGAAAACAAAATGATATATATATTCTTTTCGTAAAAGTATATTCGTTGTGTTTCATTCGAGTGAATCAGGTAGTATTAATTCTTTTGGTTAAAATGAAGTATTGGGTTGGCGCTAGGAAGTATTTCTTGGCGATTAGCGATTTTTTTGTGTTCGATAACGAGTTCAATCTGGCGTATCAATTTTTGTTATATGTGATAACTGTTCTATTGAGAAACTGCTATGAAGTCACGTGTTTTCTTTCTTGAATGCCACTCGTTAAAAGCGTCAGACGATTTTTGAAAAGTGCTCAGAAGGAGACAGGAGATATTTTAAAAATGGTTTATATACTAGTCCTTTACGGCTTTTAAATATTTTTTTTTTCAAATAATGAATAGTTGAACACCTTGGATTCATATATATATTTTTTTAATTATATATGAAAAGTATGATTTCACATTTT
This sequence comes from Nephila pilipes, assembly GCA_019974015.1. Classification (NCBI taxonomy): domain Eukaryota; kingdom Metazoa; phylum Arthropoda; class Arachnida; order Araneae; family Nephilidae; genus Nephila; species Nephila pilipes. Next base: position 303,252 of record BMAW01096233.1, read on the forward strand.
TTTCCCTCTTTCTTTTTTTTTAATGATTTGGTGCAAAAATTTCAAATACGTATCTTACAGCGTTGCATGGACACAGATGTAATTTTCAAAAATATCGAATTTTATTGTCATAAATAAATATAATCATGTTTAGTTCGTAATGAAAAAAAGAAAGGATCCTCTTTCTTGGAACTAATTATAAAAAAAAGTAAGTCTTTTTTTGTATAATTTTTACCGCATAACGTTGGTATAAAATTTCTTACCTATTTATTTTATTCTTTATATACAATTATATTATACAAATTTAAACTATTAAAATGCAAAATAATAATATTTAACAGTTAAATATCTTAACATTATTATAACTGCAAATTAAAATTAGTTTTATAATTTCTTATAATGCAAAAGTATATAATTATTTATAATGTATAATTATATAATTATTTATAATGTATGATTATATTTATTTATGACTATAATTACTTGTAATTCTAATTGTAATTGACAATTATACTTGTAATTAATATTGTAATTTTAGTTATATTTATAATTACAGTTTTAATCATATTTATATTAATATAATTTCTTATAATTACAACATCTATATTAATAATAATGAATAATTATACTGTAACTATTCATGAATGAATGTTGTTTATTGTTTCATATTTTTTTTATAATTTTAACATTTTTTAATTACTTTATGTTTGCTATTTTCATCGTCAGAATTCGTTTTATTAACGTTAAATATTCATTTGAATGGATTTTCTTCTACTCACATTGCAACTTTTTCGAAATTTCAAAACTTTTTTCAAATATTTTAAAGCCCCCAATTGAGTTGAAATTCTCTATATACGTTTGTTTTGGATGTCAATACGATAATTTAATTATAATTAATAAAATTAATTGATTAAAACTAACTACTAATGGGTTTTCTTCTACTCACATTCTCTGTCTTTGTCTGAGCTTTAAAACCTTTTTTCTCAAATTCTAAACAGCTCTATTGATCTGAAATTTTCTATACTCGATTATTTTGGATGACAATACCATATTTTAACTATAATTAATAAGACTTTATAGCTTAAAACTACTTTTTTAAATAATTAAATTTTACACCAAGTTTCTTTCAAAGTCGCGAAATCGAATGCTTAATTGAGCTAAAAAATTTACACGTATTTATTTTAGATGATGAATTTAATAAAAATCAAATAATGAAATTAATTATAAAAATTTATTAATGAAGAAATTAAATTTGACTCAACGTTCCCTTTTGCTCTTAAAATTTTAGGTATAAAAAATTATGTTACGCAAAGTGTGAAGTTTGAAGGAAAATCCATGCTAAAACTCGGTGTTATTTGACATCATCAAGGCATCACTACTTAATACGAATCGTTAATTTGGCGATCTATTTTGTTTTCGCCAAAATCACCAAGGAGCACTCAAAACTTTACTTTAATCCTCTTCTTAACCAAGTACAATTATTTTTTTGTATTTTTACTTTTACTAGATATGTTGACAAAATCCTTAGAATAGCAATGACATTAATTTTTCTGGTAATAGTTTTTAATTAATCAATCAAAGACGGGCAGCATATATTCCTTCTTATATTATATAGGATATATGAAAAGCATGACGTTAGGTTTACCAGCCGTATTTCAAATATTATAACGGCTAGAGTGAATGGATGGATTCAAGTAAACTCTGGCGATTCATAATATAAATATCTAATGATGACTAAAATATCGATAGTTCGTGGAACATTTTCAAAACATCTCCAAAATTGTTAAAATGCACTTAATAAGTAGTTTTTACCTATGACGTTAGTTTTACATGAAATCTAGTACTGTACGAAGTCATTTAGACTTAACAAGAAAAGAAATATTCAAAAAGAAATACCGTCAGCTATAAAATTGTATTTAGATATGCATTCACTCAAAATGAATCTATTGACAGATGAGGAGTATTTGTTATTGGGGTGTATGCCCCTCTGTGGCTTTAATCCTGAGAATTTATAATTGAAATAGATGAAGCTATTTCAACTTGCGCAGAAGTTTAAAATTAAAAAAAGGTAATTTGTGAGATATTTACTTGAGAATAGCGAGCAATAGTAAACTTTTTAAAGATATGCTTTAACGTTAAGTAATTACTATCTGAGAATTTTAATTATTTAATGGAGTGTTGTAGCTTAGAAAAAGTAAATTGTGAGAATTACAATAAATTAATGGGTTGGTGACAGTAGATATTTGATTACCCTACTTGCTTATCCAGTCTGGGGTTTTTGTAGGATGTCTGAAGTTGTTCTATCAAATTGAGAGGGTGTCTTCTAATTGGCTGTTGTGAAGGTTGGTAATCAGTGGATGGGCGGACTCAGGAATATTTGTGTTGTTTTATGTGATGGAGTTTTGTATAGTGTAGGAAGAATAAAATTTAGTAAATAATCAATTAAAATTTCTCCGGGGTTAGGAAGTTGTTGGTTATTTCTTAATGGGGTGTATTTTTCGATTGCTTTGATGGTTCTATTTGTGGAAGAAACTTTTTGATAGCTTTTTGATGTAAGTTTTGAGTGAGGGGTGTTTTACGGATATTTTAATATCATTATTGAGCCTATACGAACTGGCTTTAAAAATCATTCTAAGGGATACAGTTAGTGATTTTTCGAGGATATTGAGAGTTGTACTGACCAAATCTGTAATCCAGTATCCAAATCTTGTAATTGATTGGTTGAGCAACCAATTAAATGAATGGGTGCAGTTTCAGAATACGCCCGAAATGACGTATGTTGCTTCTTTTCCAAAGACGAGAATTTCCATGCCAAATATACCAAGCGAATTCTAAATGGTGCACGTATTGATGATTAAAAACGAAATTTGGTGTCCGTTCGTATATTGTATCTTACTTGTGAAATATTGCACCAAACAGTATATTGATGCTCAATAGTGTACCAGCTATGCAATGTTATACTGCGTCTCTTGTTCAGAAGGGGAGGAAGAATCCGAATAGTCTTATGCTTTCAAGGATATATACCTATATTGAGAAATATATAAAAGGGATTTAATATACTAGGATAATGATTAAGTATAAATATGAGGTACTTACTTTTAAACGTTTATGTTAGAAAATATGTATGTGTGTGCTCGTGCATGAGCATGTTTACATTTTGTATGGTGATTATTCAAATAAAGAGATGGGTTCTGGGAGGTTTTCACGAGGGACACGATTTTTTATGTTCGCCACTACTTATGTGCCGCGGTAGCCGAGTGACACTTGTCCGACGTTGTGACTGTGAGTGACACTGTCCCGACGTTGTGACACAGCCGAGTGACTGTGGCTGACGTTGATTCCTGCGTTCGATTCCAGGGGTCACTAATGATCGGTGGTGAAGCTGAGCTGATGCACTTTAAATCTGACCAAGTCCTAAGTCCTCACTCTGGAGGGATATGGAAGTTTGGGAAGGGAGGTGCTAGCTTCGTCTCTCTATCGATGTTCAAAAGTACGAGAACTGTTTGCCAATAATTATCGTGTTTCATCAAAGTGCGAAATTAAATCAATATGATACAATCAATTAATCAATGTCTGGATAGATATTCTTAATATTGACATAGCCACAATCATACATATGCAAATTTCATATACATGATTGAGCACAATAACATACATGCAAATGCCTAGTCATTAATTAAATCGATGACAATGCTTTTACTGACTCATTACCTATTGATGTCATACTTAGAAGAAACGCGGGGTATTAGTGTAAGACCTCGCAATTTTGAGTCTCAGGTAAATAACGTATGCTACCCTTGAATTAGCACCTCGCTCCCCTAAATGTCTACACCACTCCAAAAGGGGGACTTTAAGCCTCAACAAATATAACGTGCCTCAGTCCCGCTACACGCCGGGTCTTCAGTGACATTGTGACTCAAATCCACTACTGAATGGAAAGAACGCCAGCTATGAGTTTACTACAATAATCAATCGTCTGCTACTGCCACTCAATAAAGAAACAAACTTCTGAATTTTTGATTAAAAAAATTAATGTCAAAAGATAATTAGTAATTAATCTTACCGCTACTACCAAATTAGTAATTAATCTACCGCTACAATTAGTAATTAATCTACCGCTATTCCATTTCGCCAAAATTTGGTCAAGTATTAATTGAATTAAAATTATAGATATACGGAAATACTTATTTATCTAATATTTATAAATTTTATCGCACAATTTACGCATGTTTTGAATTATTTAAGTCATTTTTGTATACAATGCATTTGTTATTGTTACGTAAAGTTTTATCTGTCAAGAATCTCAGTCTTAAAATTGTATTGTTCCGTTTGATAATTATTAGTTTATTTCAATTATAAATTGAACTGTCATACTAACTCAAAGCAGTAACAGGGAATTGAGCAATGTAGCAATAACGGCGATTAATTTGGTTATTTTACATAGGCTGCCAAAAATCGATTGCGTTACGAAACTGCAATAACGCTTATCTGCTTATTCTTATGAATGAAAAGAAACATTTACAGTAATTTAGTTGGATTTGCTTTAAAACTTAAAGTATCCGTACACCTTCGGAGAAAATATTTTCGAAATAAATTGATATTTACTTAAAAAATATTTTTAATGCTAAAATATGACCTAAAACTATGTAAAACACATTTAATAATCTGCTTCTAATTGAAAAAAAAATTGAGTGGAAAACCTGGGGAAAATGTTACATAAATTGGTTATCAGAATAACGCTCATGACTCAAAAGTAAACAAAAATACCATTATTCTGTAAATTTTATCTTATTCATCATAACCGGTTTTGGAGCTGGTACTACTTTCACTATAAAAATTATAATACTACAATTTTTATTGTGTTTCGAGTCAAATAACAATGAAAAATCAAAATAAAAGTTATATAACAATACATGATTTACACCTTTGTCACTAAAAACATATCAGTTTTTCAACAATGAAAGTAGTAGAGATACCTAAAAACTATATAATGAAGATACTTGTAAAATGTAAATTGATTTGGTTCATAACTGTTTCTGAAATCTACGTTGTCATACGTGAATATGTTGAGAAAACTCCTTTTGAGAAAAACCAAAAACAAACTTTCAAATGTAATTAAAAATTAGCTACCGAGTAAAATTCAAATCCCTGTAACTTTTGTTCTAAATAAGGTATAAGCAAAATTCAAACACTATTAGAAAGAAAATTGTTTAATTTTTAAACTGTCATTAAAATTAGAAAATCGAAAATTTTAACAAAAATAACGTTTTAAAAGTGCACGGATACTTTAAGCACGGATACTTTAAGCGGATACTTCCCAATATCGGTGCCCATTTTGGTGACTTGGCGAATTTGGAAACTTAACAAATGTTCGCGAAAATGGTGGAATTTTGTCAATCTCTCGATTAGGACACTTCAAATTTTCCTGAAGTTTTTTATTTCTGTGATTACACCTTATCAGAACAGCTATGAATATGGAAAATGCGAGTGTCTGGTGAATTTGCTAATTGGAATTTTATGGAGATCATGGAATGCTTAAGATTTCGATCTTGGCTACAAATGCGGCGACTTTGGTGACAAAATAAAAGTTCGCCTAAATGCTTGAATTTTCTCAACAATTGTGGTCAGGAAATGAGCTATAGATAATTCCATATGACGTGATACCTGTATGGAACTTGTTTCGATACGAGGAGATTCAGAGTCTGAGTGAATCTGTCGTAGTCTGCCTGTGAAGTGCTGAGAATTGATATTGGACTTTTATCTGTTGTACGAATGTTTAACTAATGATATGAACGTTATTGAAAGTACTGTTATTGTTTATTGGTGATTTGCTATCTTTTTGTGTTGTTGATTTTGACAAGTATTATTTTATCCTGTTGGGACACTGTTATGTACAAGTACTATTTCTGTTGACAGTGCTGATAACCTGTAAATAAATATGTGCTGAATCATTATTAATAAAAAGTCACTCTATTATCTTCCTTGTTCAATTGTTTTCTCTGAACACCCACAGTCCGATCTATTGTAAAAATACTTATCAATTGACATTGGAAACCAGCTATATACCAAATTCAAACCAAAACAAACTATGTTAAGTGTAAGATACAACGCTTTTAAATAAGAATTTTGTGATTTTAATATTTTCTTGAAAAAAAATTTAAGTGTGAAATAAGGTTTATTCGAAAACTGCGAATTGCCATTTTGTCATAGAATTTAATTTCTTCAGAAGAAAAAGTAATTTTTTTACAGCTTTAAGAAAGATGTTCTAAAGCTTACTTGGATTTCTAGGTTTATGCATCTATCGTCCACTGAATTCTGCGTGCATAAAATCAAATTGATTTTCATAGCTACAAATTATTTGTTACTATTTTTACTAAGTTTTTATATTTTTTTATTAACATGGGTTTCAATGAAGTTCGTGTGAGCAATAGTGTCTCCATATTTAAAGAAGTTACTTTTTGATTGAGTGAAAGATACTCGTAATCGAATCATTTATCCATCAGTCAATCGTATGCTTACCAACAATTCGAAATGAGTGTGAAACTCTACTCGATACGATATTTGTTAGAATTCAGGGGAATATTCCTCATTCTGCAGTTTACTTTATGGACAAAAAACAACCATCAAATCCCTTTGGTTTTATTTAAAAACTTAGGTTGTATTCATTTTATATCATGAATATAATTCTCTGATATGCTTACATCAATTTCCACAATAACACCAAAGACTCTAATCATACACAGATTTTGAACACATACATATCCAAACAGATCTCTCTAAAACAAATATTCCATTCCGTGACCATTGTGATATATTCAATATTTAAATAGAAAAAAATTTAAACTTAAATTGGTTGAAAAATATTTTAACAACATTTTTTAATATGCTATATTATTTAAATTTTTAAGGTTGAATGACCGAAAAAAATATATGGTAATTAACAGCACCACATAATATTTTTGTTTTTAGAAAATGTTAAATGGTAATGGAAAAAGAGGATGGAATTTGTTCAGATATGTAAAAACGAAAGTTAGAAGATTGGTCTTGTATATTTATGTTTGAAAATGTTTGTCAAAATTAAAAGGGATTTTTAAGAAACAACGTCGTCTTTCTCAATGTGTCTGAAATGCAGTGCACCATTCTTGTTGAGACATTTCTTTATCTATATATTTCGTTTACAATATCTGTGGCATACTTAACACGCTCTTCTCAGAAATCTTTTCTTTCTTACAAACCTTAAGATACGATATTCATTATCTTCATTCCTGTGCTTTACTTTATAAAACCTTTTTGCAATTCCTTTTTCTAAGCCAAACGCTTATCATAATTGCAAGCAAAAAGTTCGAACTTTTCTCAAAATCAAACCTGTATCATGAACACTGATACATATGCATTTTATCCATCACTTCCGTTCATAAAGAAAGTAAGGGAAGGAGGGCTGAAAAACCATAATTTATCAGAATAATTAAAAATAGGAATACTCCAAATCAATAGCTATTTCAAAAAAAAAAAAACGATTTTTAAAAGAATCTGTTTATAATACACAAAGATCACTATTGTGTATTTTAATAAACCGTTTGCTGTTCATAAGAATTTCCCACCACATTAAAATAAAGGAAATTGAAAACAGAGGAGACGTAAAAGTAATCTACAAGAAAATTTATCCGCCTAACTAAAAAATAAGATTGCCAGATTGAAATTTTTATCAAACAAAAATTCGCAAAATTTGGCGAGCGCGCAAGGCTGCTCTCTATCAATTTAAAAGCAAAAGAATAGTTTTAAAAGCAACAAAAAAAGCAATCGAAAAATGTTGAAATTGAAACAAATACTTTTTATGATATAACATTTTCCTGTGATATCAAAAGTTTTTAAACCTGAAATATTTTTAAGGTTGCCATAGCAACAATGTTGAATAATTACACTCATGAAAAATGCCCTTCTCAACAGTTTTAGCTTTCTTTTCTCTTTCCTAGTTTACATATGTGCGTGCAGACGCGTAATATTGTTATGTAATGAGTAATTATCACGTGATATTAAAAAATAATTTAAAATTATTCTCCAATAAATTAAAATTTGCTCTTGGTACAGTATACGCCCGAATCGGCATGATTTTTCTCTTTGATAATAATCCTTTTTGTCTCAAATTTCAGTATGACTATTGCAAAGTTAGACCTCAGTTTAAAAAAAAAAAAATGAACATATCGCATGGCGTATACCACGTGTCGGAGTTAAATTAAAAGAACAAATTTAATAGCAAGTTTTAAGCTATTTTACAATTACAAAATTTCCCTTTTTGATTTTAATTTCATCTTTGCTTACATGCTCTGCAACGTATGCAGTAATTAATGTACACTCATGGACAAAAAAAAATTAGCGCACCAAGAAATAATTGCGGGACCGTAACAAAACTTGACATGAAGGTACATGTCGGAGAGATATGCAAATGATTAGAAATGCAGTGTGATTGCGCATTACGTATAGCCAGTAGAGTAAAACAGGTAACCAAAGCTTGTTTGAGTGTGCTGAATCATTTACAAAGGAAGAACTGAGGTAGACATGCCATTACGCCGTTTTCGAAAACAATATCAGCAACTGTCGCAGTTTGTAAGGGGAAGAATAATCGGCATGGTGGAAGCTGGGTGGTCAGCTAGGCTAGTAGCTCGTCAATTAGGCCGCTGTGATTGTAATGTGAGGAGGTATTGGGACAAGTGGATCCGAGAGATGTCATTTACATGAAGACCAGGCTCAGGACGCCCTCGACAGACCAGTCGTCGAGAAGACCGCCACATTGTAAGAAATGCACGCGTAAAGTCAACTGCTTCATCAGCCGCCAGCCAGGCACAGGTAGCAACTTCACTAGGGGCCCTTGTGTCTTCTCGAACCATACCAAGGCGCCTGAATGAAAAACAATTTGGATCGCGGCGCCCATTACGTGTGTTGCCCTTGGCGCCCACCCATCGACGCCTCCATTTGGAATGGTGCCGCGCACGCGGAAACTGGACTGAAGCGGAATGGAACCAAGTCGTCTTTAGCGACGAATCCAGATTCAATCTCAGGAGTGATGACAATAGTGTTCGCGTGTAGAGACCCCATGGTGAACGCCTCAATCCTGCCTTGGCTTTACAGCGACACACTGCTCCCATAACTGGTGTGATGGTATGGTTTGCCATTGCCTATAATGCACGGTCTCTCCTAGTATTGATCCGGGGCACCATGACAGCCCAGCGGTATGTCCATAACATCCTGCTATCACGTGTTGCCATTCATGCAACGGCTCCCAGGAGCCATTTTTGAACAAGAAAATGCTCGGACTCACATAGCAAGGGTATCACAAGACTATCTCCGCACTGTTATTACCCTTCCTTGGCTTGCTCGATTCCCATATTTGTCTCCAATCGAGCATATCTGGGATCATTTGGGACTACGAGTTGGGCATCCCACGAGTTTGAACACACTAGGCAAGGTTACAACAAATATGGAACGAAATGTCTCAAGACATCATACTGAACTTGTATACCTCAATGCCCGATCGTATCGCATCTTGCATTCGCGCTACAGGGGGATCAAAAGGGTATTAAATCCTCCGTTCTTTTGCCTTTTTCTCTGAAATAAATGATCGTTTTTCTTTTATTTTCTAATCATTTACTTGTATCAATGTAGTCATTACGTTTGTAAAATTTCGTTTCATTTTGATGACTCCTTTGTGCGCTAATTTTTTTTGTCCATGAGTGTATATAGCGCGTTAGACGAATTAGACGAAGTTTGCTGGAGTGCTTAAATCGGCTGATCTCTGACGTTTCATTGTAATGGACTTTGTGATTTAGTCTTTCTTTGGTGTATACATTTGCACAGAAGTTAGTGATATTTAGGTTTTACTTTAAAAAAATTATAAAATCTTCAGAAATTTAACGAGACTAATTTTTGGAGTTGTAGTGCATGTTGAACAGATATAATTTTTTTTCATTAACTTTGAGCCTTAACCATTTAATGTTTCTGAAGCCAATCGAGGAATAAATTCATGAATTTCAGTTACATTTTTTATCGCTAAAACATTTTGAAGCAAGTCTCGAATCACAATTATATATTGTTACAGTACATCATCTTTTAAGAAAACAATTAAAAAATATTTTTTTCAGCTATTATTTTGGATATTTAGATATTTTGCCAGAACTTTGTTAAATCAAAGATGAAAGCTATAACTTCTATGAGTAAAATCGATATGCTCGTTTACCTCACATATTTTCTTCTACCTATGTACATTCCTTTGTTCAATCCCGGAGCAATCTTACGCGTAATAAGTTACTATTACATTATGATATTGTTAATTTGGCGGATTGAATATAAAAAGGTATGAAAACATTCAGTAGCTACCCAAACAAATGCCTTCATACTTGTGTTATTAACCCCAGAATATAGGTATACTACATTGATGGATATAGGATGTCCTACATTGATGGATTTTCCTCCCGTTAGATCAGAATGAGAGAGTTATTGTAAACAGACGACTGTTTTTGATGTATTACCCAGTTCCGTATTACTGTTAAGTTCAATTGGGTTACGGATATCATTAAATAATTGGTCTCTCTTTGTTCAAGAAATATTCTATGATAACAGATAAAGTTTTTCAACTAAAAATAGATTCCAACTACTTTTTCCAGCTGATTTTATTTCTGGTTTATAAGGTGCTAAAGAAATCTGGGTTAAAGTCGGGAATAGAGTGTCCACTAGGCCTTTGGCTATAAAAATTGGCGACTTCCTAGATACGTCGCCTTCCTAGATTTAAGCATTGAGTATGCTACCTTAACCTAAAATACCACGCTTAAACCATTATCACTCCTAAAAGTCGCCAATCGCTTGAGGGATACCCTATTCCCAACTTTAACCGAAATCTGCGCTCAGAGTTTTCTTTGATCTCAAATGGAGAGCATCGTCGTCAAAATCGGAAAAAGGTAGTTAAGCAATTTTGCAGTAGAATTGCAACATTTTTCTTGGGCTATTTCGTAATTATTTCATACTTCCCCGTTAGATTAAGAACTAATTAGTAATTTTCAATAAATAAAAGATAAAATATTTGCATTAATTACTGTTATTTTTGTAATAAATTCCTGTACAATATTTTGCTTTTCGTATCAAGAATAAACGTTTTGAACATTTGACTTCTTATATTCTTTGAAAAAAAAACGTATAAGAGCATGTAACACTTTTTGCAATAATTTCGATTCTTGTAAATAACAGAAACTTCTCTTTCTTGCATTGTGTCTTGTTCAACCTTATTAATTTAAGTAAAACAATATAAAGCATTATGTAGTATAATCCCAGATACCAAGTTCTAACTTTTCTCGCCAACTTAATTATTTAGGCCTAACATGGAAATTAGCAAACAAGCAATTAGGCATATAACGAAAAAACACCTCGCCAAAAAAATAAACCAGAGCAGAAATATGCTGCATCAAAATTTCTCGGAAATTTGGAGAACAAAAATTTCGCCCCCATATTGGTTAGAAAAAACAATACGATTATAACTGTTTCAACGAGAGGTTAGGTTATCAAGAGACTTTGCGATCAGTAAGATCAATTCTCGCCAATTGATTTCTGCATCAAATTCTTATCCTGGAAATTTAATATTCAAATTTTTATTTAAAAGGAAAGAACAACTTCGGTATATGCCTGAAAGCCACCATTTTTTTTTTTTTTTTTTTTTTTTTTTTGGAAAACAGTAGCGATCTCTCCAAATAGAGGTTTGACTGGTCTCCATGTTAGGCCTAATATGCTACATTAGAACGATATAAATAAAAGCTCCAAAAACGTTACTTTTCCAAAAACAAGACTTTCCATATTTTATTTTGACTGAATTCTACTAACAATGTTTACATTTCTGAAAACTTAATCTGAAGATAGGATTTAGAGAATAATTTAAATTTATAATTTTAATTACGAATAAAAAATTATTCCTAATTATTTTCAACAGTAAAAATTTATTCCGAAAATGGAACAGAAAAAATATATTCAGATGATATATATATATAATAATAATAATAATAAAATCGTTAACGAAAATATTTATTTTAACTATTTTATTTAAGAAATTTATCAAATGTTTTAAAAAAATTTCTTCATACTATAAATTTTGCCATAAAACCTATTACAATTTCAATCTTGGTATTTTTTTTTTTGTATTGAAACTTTAAAATATGACTAAAGTTATCGCAGAATCTCTCATAAGAATACTACAAATGAAAGCAAATAATATATGTAGTATTTTTATGTTTACTGTCTTTTAATCATACCACACAGATATTTTTTGCTTGATCAATAGTTTCTAATATTCCAAGCTCTTTTTTTAAATTCCTTTAATCTCACTCTTTCTCGTTATTGCTAGGATTGGTGTATAAATATTCTAGATGGGCTCCTCGTGAGTTAAGTGAGAATCATGTTCGGAATCGAATCTTCATAAATTAAAGTTGAATCATTATATATATATATATATATATATATATATATATATATATATATATATATATGTAACATTATTCCTATCGACTTTTTGTAAAGTAACATACTATCAATAACAGTCGAGGTTTAGTGACTTTTTACCTTTATTTTAAAACTGTGAGGTCCATTTTCAGTAGGTAGTTGGTTTACATCATTTTTGGTAGAACAACTGTGTATGAAGAGCAAGCGCAATTGCTGAAAGAGACGTTTTCGTTGCGTTTTTGTCTTATATACTAGGGAAAATTCCATCAAACGTCATAAGCACGTGGTAAGAATAAAGAGGATTCCAGGGAAAATAAGTAGATAGGAAACAAAGTTGTTTTGATAAGATTTACTATTAGTTTAACAATGCCTCTTTCAGAGCAGCATGATGATAAATAAATTACAGGATACTTTTGGAAGGGATCGAGGAAATAAGGAATGACTCTTTACTTTTGTATTAAATGAGATAGAATGAGAAGTTAATTTATTATTTAGGTAGTATTGAATTAAAAGATTAAATCATTACAATTTTCCCCTCCGCAAGACGCGGAATGTGTTTGAGGCCCTAACACATAACCTTGTATCTTACAGGGATGTCAAAGGGAAGAAAATCAAGTTTAAAATTTAAAATTAAGAGTTATATTTGAAAATGTTCAGCTAAATTCATATTTTAAAATTTGAAGTCTAAAATTTTGTACTAGCCAAATCCTTCATTCTTAGAACACATAAACAATTTTAAAGATGTTAAATAAAAGAGATTTCGAAATTTGGTTGTGTGGGTGTCCATTAAACGTCTAACAAATTCTTGAGATGTAAAAAAGAATCAAATACAACAGAGATATGTGGTGGCATTTCAAATCAAAGTAATATAAAAAAGTGTATATATTTTAAAAATTAATGGTGATATTCTTAAATTCAATTGCATTTTGATCACCTGTATGACAGAACTCTGACCTATTATCAATACGTTACACCAATTTTCCATCATACATCTCTCGGTAACGATGAACTATAGTAAAACTTAAAACTCTATTTTTTCCACAGGTATAGGAATGTCAACAGACATGGAAATGCAAGTTTTAAAAATTGGTTTTACAAAAATATTAATAAAATTTAAAAAAGTAATTATAAAGTATGTTTGTATTATTATTGCTTTCTTATTGTCTTGAGTCTACAACAGATTTCTAAAACCAAACCCTTTTTTTTCAAAATTGTGAGAATGTGGTTGACAGGCGGCCTTACGCGTTCTGCGTGTCGCAGACAGGTGTGGCTGGTGCTGTCGGCCGCATTTCTTTCGGCTAATTACGAAAAGACTTTATTTAGAAAAATTGTTGAACAAAGACAACAAGAAAACTTGATAAAATAATACAAACGCTCTTTATATTGCGCAAATTTTGATAATGACTGACAAAACCAATTTTTAAAACTGCATTTGTTAATTCCTATACCTGATAATGGGGATTTTAGTTTTTACATCGATATTCACCAGAGACGTATTGAAAAGAGACTATGAAGCAACGTGATATCGAGAATATCAACTGTCATCATTCCAGGCTCTGATGTTAAGAATTGTCAAAAATTCATCTTTGCACAAAATATTATACTTTGTTTTATACTTTTTTGATTTCTCTATATCTTTACAAAAAGTGTTTATCAGATTCTCTAGAGAATCCAGGCCTCAAATTTTAGATCTTAAATTTTTTTAAGGTATAATTTAACTATGGCTGTTCTTCGAATATGGTTACAGGGTTGAAGCGTTTCACCCCACCGGGTTATGGTTGTAACGGGAGAAAAGGCGGAACTTTTTGATTCGATGATTGCCTGAACAAAATTGACTTTTCGATACATAATTCTCTAATACACAAAGTGAGTTCGTTCACCTTTCTGATCTTAGCGTGCGTCGCGTATGACGCAACTGAAACTATTATCGTCTATCGAAGTGACTCGCACTGCACCAGACCACCGTACCGCGTGTGAGCATTTTCCTGATATGGCAGGCGCGGAAGAAGCGTTCTTAACAACTGCGCTTTGCTTTCAAACATGACCATTACGTTAACGCAGGTGTTAATGACCAACACCTGCTGTAAACCACCGGTTGCAAATGAAGATGAGAGTCTTCAGGCTGCTGAATGAATAGTTACGCTTTGAGATCGACCAGAGGCAATGATTTACGCTCCTTAGCTGCTGTATGTGTATGGCAGCCAGCTGTGTAACCAGCAACCAACCAACCAACATCGCAATAGGTCCGGCGGTTGAGAGGACTAGATTCAAAACATGGTCGCAACTTCGCAGTCATCTGAAGATATTTATACGCAATCTATGTCTTTGAAAAGGAAGATATTAGAAAGGCTTGATGATCGAAGCAATGACCAAAGACGACTAACATAAATGCTTACATGTATTATTTGCTTTCGTGGCTATTCTTTATGTGAAGACTAACAACTGGTCATATTTTTAAGTTTCAATACAAAAAAAATACGAGGCAATAATAGACATGTGGGGCTAACAATTAATATTTTTTTTAAGCTGACTGACAAATTTCTTAAAATAAAAATGGATTGAAATAAGCATTTACGTATTATTATTACATTATATAATATATATCATCTGAACTGTTCCATTTTACTAGGATAAGTACCTGCTGTTAGTAGTACCATTAAATGACCAAAATTATGAAATTTAGGTGAACTATAAAATCTATCTTTCAGACTCGAAATGTAGTGATGAAGACTAAGTCGAAAGAGCTGAGAATGGTG
>BMAW01096233.1:320694-360330 GCA_019974015.1 Nephila pilipes
TGAAGTTACGTATATTGCTCTGGCTGAGGCCTTTAACTTCTAATAACGTTATTGTAGAAGAGAGTCGCAGCAAGTACAACACATGTAGGTCAAATTGTAGATTTAAATAACTTGAAAGATGGAGAAATAAATGTATTTTTGTGAGAAATAAATGTAAATCTTACAATAACTAATGCTGCTGTACTATTTTTATATACATTTCTTATATTTTTCAGCTCGTCACTTGACCGAGGTTCAAAATTACGAGTTCCGTCACCAATAGTCCTCGTGCTGCTTCTAGTGCAATGTTAATTAAACCAACTAAATCAAACCAACCAACTATATTTTTCAGCTGCTAGATGGAAAGCTCTTAAGGTATTTAAGGTGTTACCACTTTCTAAATATTGTTAAGTTTCTATATACTCATTCTTTACATACCGTATTTTGAAAAATGCTTTATATGCAGGGTATTTATAAAAAAATATCCCATTTTTAAAGAGCTTTTGTAACAAAACGAAAGAAAATTCATCCTTTATGGTCAAACTGAAAAAAAGTAATGCTTTTAATTTTTTTTTAAAATTATATATGCTCAAAGGGACCCCATCACCAGACATATACGCATTTGATAATCGAATTCATGTCACTCTTTTTTCAGCAGGTTCGGTATTGCATTGCATCAGTTATTTTTGTCTTTAATTCGTGAAAGTTTGCCGGTAGTGGCAGAAAAACACTTTATCTTTTAAGTAGCCCAGCTTCTTTGGGATCACCTATTAAGAACAATTTCGGTGTCTGTCATCACGGTGTCGGTACCATGCACCAAAGCGGTAATTGACTTGATATCATTCGAATTTCTGGTAGTGGTCTAATGGAACATTTAGATTTTTATAAATTTAAAATTATTATTTTTAATTTGATTTGTCTATAAGAATTATAACTTATTTAGTTTAGTAATAAGACTTCTTAAAAGCTGTGATGTCAATTGAAAGCATCCCGTACATTTCTGATGAAATAAATAAATCTAATATTGTTTTTTTAAAAAAAAAAAACCAATTCATAAAAAAACCGTGCCTTTTTCAATTTTTGATTTTTTGGACTTACTGATATTTACTGTATATCTCTCCATTTTGATTTCGTGGACGTAATGTTAATTCTATGGAATTTTTACTAGGGTTCTGAAATCTTTACTATTCGATCTATTTAGATGCAATAAAGTGCATCTGAAAGAATAGAAAAAATAATGAAAGCTTCTGCGGAATTACATTTTTCTTCGGATTCTTAAAAATATTTTTACCCCTATTTAATTGATTCGTTTGCTAGTTTTTCGGTCTTTAAAATTATTCTTAAAAATTGGAGAAAAAATGCAATTTCGTAGAGACCTTTATTAATTTTGCTCTTTCAGATGCACTTTATTGCATTCAAATAGATAAAATAGTCTAGAGTTTAAAACGTTATTCGGAATTCCTTAGGATTATCATTACGTTTACGAAATCAAAATGGCCGGCATACGAGAGCCTTTACAGCATTAGCTTCTGAGTAGCTCGAACATATTTAGATATCATCAACTTTCACCATCAAAAAAAGCGAATAAGCTGCTTTCCGAAAATCACATCTTTACTTTAAACCAATCAAAGTTGTCTTACTCTTAAAAAAATTAACCTCTCAAAAATGAAAGCTTATTCGTTGAAAAGGTTCCTTTTCCAAGACCACTTGCATCTTTTCTTGACAACTCGCAATAAGTAGAGACAAGTTGGAGACTCATTTATTTCTCGTTCCCATTCTATCTCGATCAGATCCTAGTTGAGAAGGGAAAGGGAGTAAGAGAAGAAAAAGAATATGTCCGACTGTCTTCACATTCTTTTGGTTGGAATTTAACACCCGGAACTTCGTAGAAGAACAGATTTGTCTTCTTCAAAAGACGGTTGTTAACTTCCTTTTCCCTAACTTTTCTGACTTATTTTAGAGGAGGGAGAATTTTTTTCCCCATGATTAGTGCTGGTTAGAAATAGGAATGGCTTAGGCCTAGGTTATGGGGAAATTGTAAAATTTGAGATCACAGATCAGGGACTGTTTAAGGTGTGCATCTTTTCATCATATTGAATACATTAAATGGTATCTTTAATCCTGTTATATTTTTAATTACTTTTTACAAATCTGGATACTTGAATTCAGTGACGTACATAGAAAATAACCTCGGGATTTGCATATCGTCATTGTTGGGAAATAAGCAATATTTTAGTTTAGAATAACCACTTGGTAAAAAGTAAATAATACTCTATACCAGTCTTATTTCTCCATTTTGATACTTTTTCAATTGCTGATGTGATTTTATCAAGTTATAAAAATTTAAAGCGTAAAGATCATTTTAAAATATATATATATAAAGCACCATGATAGTAAAATTTTTTATTATTTTAGGGGTGCATCTTTCTTTTTCTCTCTCTTCATCTTCAAACACTGAACCAGACCCAATCTTTAAAAGACAGTAAAAACTTTTCTATTCTTTTCTCAGGAATAAGTTCGAATCCTTTTTTCTCATCGTTATGAAGCAAAAACATTAATTATGAAGAGAATTAAAACAGTCCTTATGTTTAAAATTTTGAAAATAATGTAATATATATAGTATAATAAGAGAATTATTCTGAAATATTTCAATTTCAATTTTTGGAGGGTGCATATATCCCTTTATACCCCTCCCCCGGGTATGACACTGCTTGCATTTATTTAATTGAAATAAAATGGACCAAATAAAGGAAGTTTTTAGTTGCATTATTTCTTTTTATTTTGGAAAATTTTTCCGGTGATTGTAAAAATCCTTCTTTGTTGTAAATTTTCGGTCGCATTGTTTGAAATCAGCTTTTTTGATGTTTTATTTATTTCAATCAATTTCGTTTATAAGATAATTTGGATGTACGAGTATATTGTTGTAAAGAGTTTGTAAGCCATTATTATAATTAAATTAAATCTTGACGGACAATCGATGAATTTATAAGTTAAAATTTCAAACGGAAACAAAAACAGAAATGCTATCCAAAAAGGTAATGTATCAAAGAAATGAAAAATCTTGAAATAAATAAAGATAATATTATATATAATTACTTAAAGAACGGCTTTTTAAAAAAAAATTAACATAATCTTGAAATCATCTATTTTGTGAACTTTGCAAAATATTTAATTAAAACGTCAGTATTTTTCTTTTTGTTGTGTATAATTAATGTAAAATAATAAGTATGAATTTGAATAAAAACTGTTATGAATATCTTAAAATGTACATATATATAATTCCTAATAATCCCGAATACACCCGTAAATTAACGTTTATAGCTAGTTTTTGTTTATTCATTATTATTTTTCAAATAATTTAGTGCTAACATTTTTCTAAAACTTTACTTTAAAACATTTATATATTTAAAAGTGGAGTAATAAAATTAAAATGTTTCGATATAAATTACTTTTTAATTGGAAACGTGTTTCAGTCAATGCTTGATACAGTTAAGTCTCTGATAATGCGTCGATTTCCATGTAAGGCTCAAAGAGCATTGCGACAACTCCCCTATGTTGGAAATAATTTATTTGGTTATCATAAGGAAACGCTTTGTCTCGTCTTAAGCTAGAGCACATATTATCATGGGAAATATTTCAGATTACTTTTAGTTCTTGATCGCGAAGGACGAATTTTTCCTTGTTTTGTTTGTAATTAGTTGTTCTGAGCGCTAAAGCGGGATGGTAAATGTATGGGCTTCTTGGAGGCATTTAAATCTTTATAAACTATTTAAATAGGTGTTTATGTATAATTGGAGTATAGGGATTATAGTAAATGTGGTAGAAAGAAGCACCCTTTTCCCTCTCTTCTTGAATTTTGTATTATTGTTCCTTAAAAATAGAGAAGCGGTCTCCTTAAATGCGTTCTTCATGCAAGAGTATTCTAACAACTCAAATGGCTTGAAAAATTTATCAATGGCAGATCTTATTCGGTGTATTAAATTTGAGTAGCTGATATTTTATGGAGTATACCTCTACCTCTACGGGGTGCAAAGTAGATCTACCTCCACGTGGTGTATCTTGGTAACGTTTATATGGCAAAATGGTCTACGACTCAGGCAGGTTCTCAAGGATTTTTGATGCAGGCCACCGCTTAATTAGTCTGAGTATATTGCAATGGAGTTGCCGATCTTCTATCCATTCCCAACGTCCCACGTCATGAGGCTGTTGCAAAATATCGTCTTTTGACGGGCCCTGACTGTCCAAGAGAACTCCTCCATCGCATTGGGATTTTTAACCATCCTCTTTCTGATTTGTCGGAGCCAATGAATCGGGCTCACCTCCATCGTTCCTCATCGCTCTATGGTGACATTGAGACGGCATTGTATTGGCGAGCAAGAGAACTTTTAATAAGGCAATGACTTCGGTCATTTTTCGTGATTTTTGTGTGTGTGATCATGTTGTGTATTCATCATTTGTCGTTGTTTTTCCTTCTGTATTGACTTACCATTGGAAATAAAAAAAACAGCCTCTACCTCTACCATTTTGGTTATCAAGGAGTTCCCTAAAAATGAGCAAATACAATAAAGCTTTGATCTCTTTTAATTTATTCTGAGAATATTTTTAAATGTGTTCAGACAGAAGTATAATTAAGTTACTTTGTTTAATTTACAATGTTGGAATATCATTAAGGAACATCTGGATAAAATGTTTTACTTACCGAATTATTTACCTAAAAAAAACCCAATATTCATACGTTCGAAAAATGAATGAAATAAATAAAAGCAGAAAACAGTTAGAAAGAAAATATATATGTTTTGTGGATAAAACCCGAATTTTAAATCGTTTGAAGGATGTAGAAAAAAATCGTCTGTAGATAAATCATTGAATTTGAATGAATCTACAATTTTACCATGAAAGAAGAATTAGAAAAAAAGTAAGGAAAAAAAAGTTGTGAATGGTTTCTCGTCAGATATTCTATATAATTTGATATTCTATACACGCAGTTATTTAATTTGTATTAATTTTGAGTTTGTTATAACCGCGATTTCCATATAACGTGGCGGTAGTTTTCATTTAACACGAGAAAAATTAATTAAGTTTGTTTCTTTCTATATTTCTCATAATGTGGTTTCCATAGAATTTGAATTAATTCCGAGTTTCTTATAACACAGTTTCCACCAACGTGGTTCTTCGAATGAATCGCGTTATAGGAGACTTGATTATACTTCATTGCTTAGATCGGTTTCAGGAATCCGAAGTAACCCAAAGATCATACTCGTGTACAGTGCGGCATACAATTTTGAATTCAGATCATGAATTGAATTCTAGATTCACATTGAACCTATTATGTAGAGTAATTGGGCCTACAGCATATTAAATAGAATGAATAGTTGGAGCTTTCACAAAAAGCGTAAGGAAGACAGGGGCGAGAAATATTTGTTCACAGTGTCATCCTTGTCGCATTGCTATGCCTTGAAATAACGAGTTCATCAGTATTGGTCATCTTGTCGTTTTTGAATGCATAAGTTCAAACAAACCTATAATAAGTTTAACCCCTTGACGGTCAAGTGAGAACCCAGTTCGTATTCGACTAGGCACACAAATGAGTTCAGCTCTTAGGAAAAGTATCTACCAAAATGATTGCAACCACTTCCTGCTTGCATAACGATATTTTCCCCAATACGTGTGGAAGAGTTGAATTCGTCTACAATTATTATACTGTGTTGTTTGAGTTAAAAATAATACCTACTCACAAAATGTAGTTA
The DNA here is from genome assembly GCA_019974015.1 of Nephila pilipes. Classification (NCBI taxonomy): domain Eukaryota; kingdom Metazoa; phylum Arthropoda; class Arachnida; order Araneae; family Nephilidae; genus Nephila; species Nephila pilipes. Next base: position 326,421 of record BMAW01096233.1, read on the forward strand.
CTTTGACCACTAACTGAGGGCAAAACATACACCATGGTATTTTTACATAATATGGGTAAAGATTGCTGTTCTAGATGTTGCTGATTTAGTTATTTCCCTTGTGTAATTCAGTTATAGAAATGGCTAGATAAATCAGGAGGTGAATATGTTGTAAGTCAAATATGGGCAATTCCATGTTTTAAAGAGCTTTCCATACGAAAATAATTTAGGAAGAAAGTGAAATATAAAAGTTAAAGAAACAAAATAGAAAATGTTTCAATAAGTTAAAATTAATAATTTAATGAATTGTTTAAATGGGTGAATGATAATCGTTTGTGAATATTACGTTATGTGCCACAAATAATTCTTTAAGAACCATGTTTGAAAAACAAGGGAACTATCTGCAGAACCTTTGGAAATGGATGACATTTTTAGAGGCAAGTAGTAGAAAACTGCCAGTTTTAGTAACCGTTTGAAACTAATAGTGTGCGTAACAAGATAGCTAGAGCTGTAGATTCTTCTAATTGTCGAAGAGCTAATGAAGGTCATTACAAACCTCAGTTACAGAAGAAAGGGTAGATTTTTTTATTTTTGTACATAATCAAATACCCCCCCCCTTCCTGAGAGTGATATTTGATATGACAGTTTTATCAACAAGTTTCTAAACACTTCGCATTAGACCATAACTAGGCAACTCGGTATACCTCAATAATTATTTTAGTGTTAGGATTAAATCTAGAGAAAGTATTAATTTTAGTTTACCTAAACTTCTCATGAATATTCTGATTAATTTGAGCTTTTCTTACAATAATTCACTAAAATATAATTATCTTGTTTGACTTGACACCATACTAGAAGAAGTTTTGGTACCGGCTTTTTTATGCAATACGAATCTTGATTGAAATGCAATGTTTGCTTGCTTATAACTGTTTTGTATACCGATTTAAAAATAAATCGTTATACCTAAAGGCTACATATCTTTTGCATAAAATAACTTCCTTTTTTGTGTTTCCTTGTGTCGTTGATGTACTGAGAATTGGAACAAATTATGTCTCATATGTAAATGACATTAAAAACTGCGACAAGCCATTGTACCTGAACCTTACAGCTTTTAAAGGTTACTTTTGTGTAAAAATAAACTAGTACCTTAAGAAACGCCATTTTTGTTTCGACCAAGTAGTGAAAGTTACCATTAAAGCCTGTAGATAGAGATATCCTTCTTCAGAAAATTGTCCATTCTCTCTCTGAACTTACCATCAGTAATTTACCATTTTTAGATCTGTACACGATTCAAGAATTAAGGGTATTCTAGTGATCTATTTCATTCCAATGTCGCTTATTGTATTTGGTAAACAAAATGCTGAATACCCGAGAAACAATAACGATCCTTATTTATTTCGACCATCCTTCTTCATCTAATTTATACATTTATCTTTTCTCTTGCACTCGACTTATTCAATACAAATGTTAGACGCTGCTAAATAGATTTGACTCTTGCACCCCTAATCCCTATCGTCCCACACTCATTTATTTATCAAATGAGAGTCACGTTATCGTTATGTGTGCTAATATACAATTCATTTAATTTAAACCCTTTTCCTATTTAATTTGATAACCGATTTTTAAAAATGAACGATCTTTCATTAGAAAATTAAAATCAATAGATCTGTAACAGGGAGTGTTCGCTAATCTTTACTTAACTGACATCTGGGTTTCTTTCTAATTTCTTATTTAAATTTCTAGTCGTTTTCCATCTGAATGAAAAGGTGTTGCTCAAATTAGATAAACATTAGAAATGAAGTGAAGTGGCATAAAAATTTCGTATAAAAGCGACGAGGAATCGAATACAAAAAATTATGGTAAGGGCATACATAATTATGGTAAAGGTATGGTACTAAGCATCTACATAATGGTACTAGAACAATTGCAAGAGTAGTTAGTGCCCTGGATTTGCGTGTATGTGTTACCTAGAAGAAATGAGGTCCTGTGCCATTGACATTGAAACGTATCTTTCTCATATAGTGAATGACGTTGTCTGGTCGAAGTTATCTTCATTGCGGATTAACTCACATCGTATCTGAGTATACCTCTGACATTTGGTATTTGTAGTAATTGTCAGCATCTACATGCAGAGACTGTTAACTGCTAGATCACATTCCTCTTTTTAGAAAAATAATAAATAATGCATCGAAAAGTAAATTGACTATATTAGTGAACTGAAATTTTACGACTTTTTTAATTTATTTTCTTGCTCTTGGAGATGAGTTAAATATTTTAGATATAGGTAACATTCAAATTAGGTAAATATTAGAAGTGAAGTGAATTGGTATAAAAATGTCGTATAAAAGCGACGAAGAAGTGAATACAAAAAATTACGGTAAAGGGAAGATAATGGTACTAGAACATTTGCAAGATTTGTTAGTGGTTGGATTTGCGTGCATGTGTTACCTAAAAGAATTGAGATCCTTCGTCATTGCCATTGCAACGAATCCTTCTCACACAGTGAATGACGTTACCTGATCGAAGTTATCTTCATTGCGGATTAACTCACATCGTATCTGAGTATAACTGTGATATTTGGTATCTGTAGTAATTGTCAACATCTACATGCAAGGACTGTTAACTGTTAAATCACATTACTCTTTTTAGAAAAATAATAAATAATGCATCGAAAAGGAAATTGATTATATTAGTGAACTGAAATTTTAACTTTTTAATTTATTTTCTTTCTCTTGGAGATGAGTTAAATATTTTAGATATAAGAGTATATATATATATATATATATATATATTGGCAGACGGGTCAGTTAACAATACATCACAAATCAAACACTAAAAAATCATTCTTACAAAGTGAAATATGTCTAAATTGGTATACAAAACTCGTATGTTAACATAACAATGTCCTATCATTGGAACATTTACTCTATTTGGTGTCCATATAGTTCCCTTGGAGTAAAATTATAATTTATTCTGAAATATCTAATAAGATATATGCATCGCAGAGCTGTCGATAACCATAACTTAATAACCAATATGTTGTTTGTTTCCTAGAAGTTTGAATAAACCAATTCTCAATGCTCCGAATTATACGAATATCATAATTTATACTTGACACTATTTTATTTACTTACTATATTGAATACTTACAAATAAAATAGTACATACTATTTTATTTGCTTAATATATTGAAATTTTCGCCGATACGAATCAATTTGAAAAAATGAAAGTAATAAAAATTTTCAGTTTAATGCAGACGAATGGTTTAGAAAATAAATAAAATTTAATGGTTACGTTTTGATTGAAGTCCTATCTACTAATTTCTCCATCCATTGAATTCCCACAAGAGGAAATCAATAAATTTCTCACTATTCAGATAATGAAGAAAATCAAATTGGTTTAATTCTTATCTTTAAAAATGAATATTCATATTTTTATGTTTTTGAAGAACTGGTCCCTACACAATAATAATTTACATTATAAAATGTAAATTCATCTTATCACCGGACTATCAGGATTCGAGTCAGTACTAATCGAATTATCTAAATTCGACTATAAGAAAATATATGACACCTATGATCACTTCACACTAAAATTTAGCCAATTCAACACACTTCCAATCTCTCTTTCTCGAAATAGCCATCTAATTTTAATAGCCATAATATATAAATATCACCATTCAATCACATTCACAACATTGCAATATTTCTTATCTTAATTTTAGGAGTTACGGTTCATTCAGAAAAATAGATTCTCAAATTAAATGGCAAAAATGAAAGTTCTTCATTAATAATTAAATGTAAATGAAGCTTAACTCAATGTAATGATATCCTGTTACTTGTCTCGTTTGTGGTCTAAAGGTTTAATTATAAGATAAAAATTTCAATTTAAGTTCAAGCACAGACTAATTAATTACAACAGTCAATTATATCGAAAATATCTTTATTTACCCCTGAAACTAGGGGAATTCTCCGCACAGCTCCTGCTTTCCGCGAGTACTTATAACTTTCAATATGTATCAAGAATATGCTTACCGGAATGGATTCGAGTACCTTCTACGATTACTTCGAAGGCCTTGAGCGCTAATCTCATCAAATCTTATATACACGTCAGAACACTTCCGCTCACACCGCAATAACATGTTTCTATTACCATATCATCTATAGTATTCTCAACTCCTTAATAATTCCGTCTCTCCTTCTTCTTCATTCTCACTACACTTCAGTTTATATCTGAACTTTATTTTGCATGATTGGAAGTTGAGTTGTTTGAATCAAGTGATATCCATGTATTGAGTTGAAGAGTACGACTCTCATATATCGCTACAACAATAAGGTAATTCTGAGGAAAGCGTATTCTCCCTTTTTTACTATAATAGTCTACGAAAAAGAAAGCAAATTACCAGACTAATGCGTTTTTATATTTTTACAAAGGACGTCATCCTTTTACTCAAAATACAACTTCCTTTAAATTTTAACACAATCCACGCATTGAACCAACGACGGCAACTAGTTTACTTTTTATTAAAGCACTCAAAACCCTTTTAATACGCCTTGCAGTTTTCCATTAGAAAACTCCGCGTCATCTATTTTCTTAAAAAAACCATTTTTTCCTCTCCTTCCCATCAAAATTTTGAGCCTAAACTAGCTAATTCACTTATTTGAACTCCTTTTTTTCCCAGCGATGAAGGAATGAAAACAAAATTGAAGACTCATCACCGTGACCAAAAGAAGATACAACTAACTGCCAAAATGTGAAGATATTTCATGATTTTTTTTTCCTTTGTTTAATTTTTTTCGTCTTTTTTTTTTTTTTTTTACATCGAAGCCCCTTTAGCATATGTCATTTGGAAAACTCTGTTACGTGAGGGCGACAAGGAAAAATTACTCCCTTTCTCTTCGCCTTCTACGGAGCAGAAAAGGAGACATTTCTACGGTTCTCTGAAGATTTTCATTTAATGGTAAGTGGGGGGACCGACACCAAATTGATTACTTTTATTTTTAGTCTTCTTTTAAGTATTTTACCCAGGTGAATAAACTGATAAGCCTGCTAAGAGTACTAATACATACGGGAAAATTAAAATACCGAATTTAAGATTCCTTGTTTTTGTGATAAATATATCTTAAAATTATTAGTAGGGTTCAGATTTTTTTGTAGCTTAACACTAAAAAGACGGGAGTGGTCATTTCGACCGCAAACGAGTTTTAAACAATCATTTTAGCCTTGTTTATTCTTTTATTCATTTTTTGTTCATTCACTTTTTCCAACTATTCATAAAGATAAGTTAGAAACAAAATTACTTGATTTTGATCATTAATATCGATGTTTAAGTAATTGTAATTATCGATATATATATTAGATTAATATCGATTGTAATTACCTAGAAAGGCTGACTGCCTTCATTTTGACCACTAAAAAAAACAGCTTTTTATATTGCATTTCTTATTAAATATTTTGTTATGAGCGAATTGTTTGTTCTTCATTTTTCAGGAATACGATAAAAGGAGACACAAAGGAAAGGGCAGGGATGGAAAGACACCTGCTAGTCACATGTAATTCGTTTCGCCTTTATTTGAATATGATTTGATGAAAGGGGGTTACTACGTGGTGAGAGTTGCGAAACACCTGCGGGTCAATAGAAATTCTTTCTGTGATTGAATAGTATCTATAATTACTTTACTCGAATTACAAATTTATTTATTTCGATGTTCTTGTCTTGTTCAGACATTAATTTTCCCACGTAATTTTGCGAAGATCATCGGTAAAATAAATCTGTTGAAAAAAGAGATTCTTCAAGTGTTACAAAATATACCTAAAACCGATTCTGGCTCAGAAAAAAATCGGATTTATCTGATGAAGGTTATATTCCTTAAAAGGGAAGTGCATCAGCTTCAGCCGATGAATGCTCACTTTTTACATAATCTGCATATAATTATTACTCCATAGAATCTGAAAATGTGATTTATTTTATAAACAATGATTCTGAACAAGCAAGTACTTTACGAGGAAGAAATCAATAAACTAGTAATAACAGGTCAAAAGTGAAGCAGATTTGTGGATAAAAAGTAAAGAACTAGCGTCTCTCCTACAAAATGACCTGAATGAGCTTTATATAGATGTAGCTTAAGATTGGACAGTGTGGAATACATTTCTTTCTTATTCTCTATCTGTTGGAAGTCGGCAGCAGCATAATGTATTGAGAGAAGTTCCAGGACCAAGCTTCTTTGTCATTAGGCATATAACTGTTGGAAACTTTGTTAGTGCTTGGAGGCTCTTTATAAACAAAAATATTCGGCATTTCATACAAAAATGCACAGAAGTGGAAGCTGAGAGACGTTTGCAGAGTCCGCGCTGGAGTACATCTTTTGAAGCATTGGACACTTATTCTCTTTACTTCATGCCCAAGGAGCTTTAATTTCGAAAGGAACTTCCATTAATATGTGGTCTAAGACTTGGAGCGTTGACTTTTTTTCACGAAACAATGTCTCGTGATAGATTCAAAGAAAATATGAGGTACTGGCGTTTTGATACAAACTCAACAAGCTCCGAAAGACTCCAAACAGATCAATTTACCCTGGTGTAGATGTGCAAAATCAGATGGCAAGAAAGTATACTTCACAATCTGCGTCTCGATGATGGCAGGTACTAATTTTTTTCAATATTCTTCACTTCGCCTCTATCAATGCCTGGGTCATTTATGAAGAAACTAGTATAAACATTTACTGTGAACTGTGTAAACATTAAGTGCCTTGATTATATTTTGAACTTAGCTGATGAGCTCCTCAAAAATTATGTTTCCCCGAAGAAATTTCAGCATACAAATAAAAGCCCCAAGCACAAAGGATGTATGCTTTACCTCAGTCAAAAAATGAAAACAATGCCAAATTGATCGATGTCACAATGCAACGATGAACATTTGTTCTGACTGTAAAATGTATGCTTGTGGACCCTGTACAGGTAAAATGATAATGCTTAGTATTTGTAGAGACTGAACAAAGGAAAATGTTAGTCACTCTAAATTGTTTATATTTTTAAATCATGTTTTATAAAATCAATCATTAAATAATATTTAATTGAGTAGTGTGCCTTATTTTTGTACTTGTTATTGTAATTTACGGATAATTGATTGTATGCATTGTAATATCAAGAAATGAATATAATAATTATAATATCTTATATGAAAATAAATATTATAAAATAAAGCATAAGCAGATTGCGTAATCAATGTGATATAAAAAAATTGTAGTTGATGGTATTGCAGAACTTAATTCAGAAAAATATCTCGGGAAAAAACAGCTTTCATTTGTTGGACGAGAGAGGTCAAAATGACCCCTTCTCGTCTTTCTAGGTATATGGAAAATGCCGTCGTTTCTAGAGCTAATTAATGTTTAGCTTTATTTTTAGACTTTTTTTAAGTATTTTATAGAGGTAAATAAACTGATGCACCCGCTAAGAGTACTAAGACATACGGAGAAATTAAAATACCGAATTTAAGATTCCTTGTTTTGTGATAAATATATTTTAAAATTATTAATAGAGCTTAGACTATTTTTTTGCGAAATAATGATATTATAGTCATATCATAGAATTTCAAAAATAAATTTTTAATTAGTTTTTTTTTCTCCTCTTAGTTGAATATGGACATGATTTTGAGGCGTGATTGAATTGCGTAATATAATTCAATTTTAAAAAAGTATTCTTTGGATACTTAAAAAAATTATTTCTTATATGTAACATTGTGCAAAAAAATAGCCAACGTTTTTAATGGTATCATTGAATTTTTTTCTTTTAAAAATTATAGAACTTTATAAAATTTTATATTTTTCCTTTTTTTATGTGAAACATTTATTTCCTAAAATTTAGGTGTTACTTTGGGGGGGGGACTTTTTGATTCACTAAATGCATAGATATTTTTTGAAGGAGTATAAATATGATGGAGTATAAATCTAATGTTTTTTTAATAAAAAAACGCGGTACATAAATGCAAATACGTCTCAAAAATCATGTCCATACATGTCAAAAATCATGTCATGTAAGAGGGGAAATAGGCTTTTTTGACCAAATATCTACTTTTATAGTTTCACGAAATAATTAAAATATCATTATGAGGCACAGAAAATTATCAAAGCTCTACTATTAATTTCAAAAGAAATATGGTCACAAAACAAAGCGTCTTAAATATTATATTTTGCTATTTCGTGCATGTGCTCGTAATGCATCGAAAAGCTGTGTCATGAAGCAGAATTTTAAAATTATAGATGAATAGGAGAAATCTTTTATATGAAAGTAAAAATAAGTTATTCTTATATATAATGGAAGAACTAATTTATACTTGAAATATATATCCTTTTAAAAGGCACGATACGTCTTAAAATTCTATGCCCAGACAAACGATCTTAATTTTAATCAAGTACTCGATGACTCAATCTGTTTTTACTACAGATGGCGTTGCTGAGGCAAATCAAATTGTGGTAACCATTGCCTACTTCCATCTATTAACTGGCTGGATAACAGGTTTGAAACTGATGTGTTGTAGCAATTTGCTGTCAAATCAAAGTCCGAAAACTTCCCCATGGAGTTAAGCTGTCATTTTGCGTCAAATTGTTACAGTCATGAGATCCGGATTCTTCATTATAATCCAACTACCAAACAATAATCAAAACAATAGTTTTCCTTTGATGAAAATGCAATGATGGTTTGATAGGCCGAAAAGGATGCGGCGATGATTTTTTGGGATACGAAGAGTGTCATCCCCATGGACATGTTAGATAAACAGAAAACCAATGAATGAATATAATACAACGGTTTCCCCATTCATTTTTTATTCATAATGCTTGTACTTTTTCTACTTCTCTTGTATATATAATCAGTGAACAGCCAATTTTACTTTTGAGAAAAAAATATATTGAATTTAGGTTTTCATCATTATTATTATTAATATTATTATTACTATTAGCTTACACTCTCCCTATATATAGCTTATCCAAATTTTCAATCGTTAATAAAATACTTTTTATTCATCCACTCAAGTTCAAATACTTGTTTACAAGTTTTTTAAACTTGTAGTGGATTAGACTTGATATTACTACAGTTTTTTCAAATATTAATTCATTTAATTAAATTTAATTGGTGAAAATGCAGTTTAGTTCAAACACTTCGCGCGATTTCAAAAATTGCCAAACTTGGCATTCTTTTTTTTTGGCTAAATGTTAAGTCAGCGAAGTGGAACAGGGTAACCACGTTTGGCAAAATACCGCCAAATAATTCCTGTCCCTAGGGTGGTTGGGCTAATTTGCATTCGAACCATTTAATTTACCGGATGAATTAAGAAACAAGCCAAGGCTTCTACTATGTCATTTGTCTTGCAATGGCAAAGTTGGTAGAGCGTCGACGTAGAATCTTCATGCCTTCGGATCGAATCTCGTTGAAGCGTAATTTTTTTTATTTGATTTTCAACTAATTAATTTTAGTTTTATATGGGAGAAAAAAATTTCTCTTATATGAGGTATTTATCAGGATATAAATTTAGGAATAAATACTGTCAGTGACAAAGCGTCTATATCGCAGGAAAAAAATTTCTTTTGCTAATTAATATTGTGAGTCTGTCATATGTATATACATATTTATATTAATAGTGATTATTTAATAAAAAGTAACTAAAATAAAAAATTTCTTTGTTGATCTAAGTAGGAATTGACTTAATTTTTTATGTTACTTGTTTATTTTGAATTAAAGTCAAACAGATAGTAAGAGTATTCTCAGATGTGACGATTTAATGTAAATTAAATTTAATATGGAAGGGTGATTAATTTTAAGAGTAGCGCTTTGGAGAATTTTTTTTATAAATATCTGAATTCATTCAGTGGATAAACAAGGCGATCTGGATGAATTTACTTTCTCCAAGTGTGCTTTACTCCTTTTAACTCATTGTTAGGCAGTCTATAATGTTGTAAATTTATTCCAATATATTATTAATATATTTCTTATGTAAAATTGCACACTTAATTAAACTAATTGAGGTAACAGTGTACTTTTGGAAAGAATTTTTTGAATTTTCCTAAATTTTGCTTGCAAAAGTATTTTGTGTGACCTCATGGAGCTTTAAAGTTATAAAAACACCCTTGAAAAGTTATGTTAGTGCATTTATAACAATATATGCAAAAATTATGACCTTCCACAATACATGGTAACTCTAAAGAAAATAAATATATTGACATTTTTAAGTTGAATAATACATAATGTAACATTATTTAGAGGATAGATTACTATTTTGCAATAATATAGCTTTTATATATAGGAAGCTATGGTAATTCTATCTCTGAACATTAACATTTTCTAAAAAAAATTTTTATAATTTTCACTTGATTGTATTAAAAAAAAACTTCTACTCAATGTAAAATCTTAAGAATAGTCTATTCTATACATAAGTATTTGACAAACCTATATATATATATATATATATATATATATATATACATACATATAACTTCAGGTTCATTGATGATTAAAATGTTGAGATATTTTGTTTTGGAGTAATAAAAAATGTCAAAAACCACTTTTCTGAACCTTTCCAACCGGAGAAATTCATGATCAAGTAATATTAAAAGTGTTGTTACTCAGTTTCTGAGAAAGATAGAAACAAAATTTAAATATAGTTTTAAAGATAAAAGATTAAATTTTAATATGAGATTAAAAATATGAAAAAAAATTATATTTCGTCTTAAAGTACGTTTTAAAGATGTTCTGTCACCTTAAACGAAAACCAATAGGAAAGTTATGCTCTTAGTATAATTCAGTTAAATTAATTAGGTGTTCAGCTACCGCTGTTTGTGCAATTGTTACCAGAAATTAGAAGAGGTTTAGAAAATCAACCTGAGAAAAATCCTCTGCAAAAATCCTGTGTTCCTAAGAAAAATCCCTGGAAATTTTTAAAAAATTCCGACATTCTTAAAATGTTCATGAAATCTGGAAAACATTCAGTAATCTTTAAAAATTCTTTAAGAAAATCCCTAATACCTTTAGGAAATATCCCGTAAAACCTTCCAAATAATATTTTAAGCAAATATTACATGAAAGCTATTTTCACAAGGAAAATTATATTTTCTCATAAAGCAGTATACTTATCAATATATTGAATGTTATATTAATACATTTCGTTTTTATAATTTACCGTATATGAGTCATGTTGCAAGAATTTTATTCAGTTAGTTAAAACTTAGCAGTCTGATAAGTTTCTAAGAAATGAATATGTACTCTAAGAAGTCACTTAGGAAGTAAACAGAGAGCTATTGCATACTTCAAGCTGTTAAGATTTCTTGTATGCAAATAAATATAAAAGCAAGATTTAAATCTATTTCACCGCTAGGGACTAAACATTGTATAACTCCAACAGCATTAACGAGAATTAGATGACGCTTCCTTGCAACATTTCTATTAAACAGGAAAAGAAACATCTCAGAGATTTCATCAGTTAGCCAAGGAAAGCTTAAGCAATGACCACTTAAGTTTGGTGACCGGTCGCGGCAGCCTAGTGGTAATCGTTTTGGACTCGTGTCCGGCGGTTTTCATTGAGTAGCGGGTTCGAACTTGGCCACTAAGGACCCGCCGTGTTGCCGGGGTTGATGCACTTTAAATAAGTCGGGGTCCTAGTCCCCCTTTTAGTGTGATGGGGAAGTTAGGAGAGGGAGTGCTAGCTTAATAATTGTTTTCGTCACTTGTCCGAGGTTCAAAATTGTGAGATTCATCGTCAATAGCCTTTATGTTGCTTCTAGTGTGACGTTAATAAAACCAAACTAAACCTAAGCTAGGCAATCATTTTATCGAGTTGGTAAAAAACTTGTTGACATTGGCGAAAAACGAGGGTTCCTGAATATGATGGGTTCTAAACGAAATCTAGACTGGGAAGAAAGTTACAGATTTATCCCTATGACGTTGAGCAGCTCACGATTTTTTCTTCATTGTTGAGCTAAATTGCAAAAATTACAATTTATTCCCAATCAAAATGAATCGTTATTATGTTAATTAGATGCAGATCGAAATAAAGAGAAGTGATTTAGACATAATGATGTATAAGTAAGGGTGAAAGGAGAAGAGATATAGAGGCTGAGGATATCAGCCTAAGTGAGTGAGTGTAACCAAGAACTGATAACCAGAGCATTGTGACGATCCAAAGGATTGGATGTAGTTTCTATCAAAGACCGTTCAGACGATAAGAGCAAAGGTCTCGATAAGAAAATACCTTTTTGAACTATAATTAGAACTGTTAGCTTGGGCGGAAATCCAGAGAGAGCTTTTAGATTATTTGGAATTGATAACAAGTAATTTTGCTTGTTTAGTCTCGAGTTTTCTTACATAAATCGTCTTTCTGTCTATTAATGCTTAATACATGAAAATAAATTATGGCGCCAAATAACGGACGAACACCACATTCTGTAAATTGTCCATGGTGTCACATCTAGCCGGAATAGGTATAAATTCACCGAGAGCCTGAGACATTGTAGTCTGTTTTTGGAGTCTACTTTGAAGATCGAAGATCAATAGGTCGGAATCAGACGGCATTTGGCTCAGTGGAGTTGCCAAAGAATTTCTGGTAACGACCCGAGTGAATTTGATTAGATGCGGCTCGTACCTACTGGGAATTGTCGAAGCCTGCCTTGCTCACTTAGAGATTTGTCCGTTGCGTGAACTGTTAAGCTGATGTGCTAAACGTTGCTGACTGGCAGTAGAAATTCTGTTTTTGACCCTGTATTTGTGTCGCTAATCTGTACTAATGATGCGTTTTCCATTTGTCCTGTTACTTTCTAAGCTGTACTTTCTGTGTGTGATCCTAAAGATTATCGAATAAAGTGTCATTTGCCATAAACCTCCGTGGAGGACTTATTTTCGGACAACTACACTTTCTAACGATTAGACCATTTGTAAGAGTATCATAATATGCAACACTATTTTGAGAGACGATAATGGGATTAACTTAACCTAAATAGGATTTCACTGCAAAATACTTAAACAAGAAAAATAGGGCTTTCTTTGTGAGTTTTTGTTTTGGAACTATATATTTTGTGAGGAATAAACCCAGAAATGTTTTACTTTAGTTACTTTGCGGGATGGCGGAGTTCTTTAGGGAACCTAATACTTACGTTTCCTGCTTTAAATCATAACAGTAAGTAAAGCATCCAATAATATAATTCGTAGCCTAATATTTTGAAAAGTTCTAATGCTCTTCATCTATATTTGAAAAATTTTGTCTCATATTTTACTTTTTAATTTTGATAATGGTTTTTTAGGAAAAATGAGTCTACTTTAAAGTCAAGATTATGCTCATTTTATAAAAAAAATATTTTTTTTTGTGTGGGCAAATGAGATAGCGTATATTACTGTATGTTTGGATTATTTTTGTGAACAAAATTGTACGCATTGGCTTGAATACAGATCCGCTAGTGCACTAAAAAGCACATACTTTTCCATAAGCCACCAGCAATCTCTAAATCGCCAAATAAAAATAAGCGATAAATTGTCCTGCTGTTTACTCTTTAAATTAAATTTCTTGCATTTATGAGGGAAATGATTCTAATAAGAAATAATGATGTTTTGATTTTAAAAAAAAATGAGTTGTGATTATTTTTTTTTTCAAAAGAGTTTTTATATTGCTGGTTCATTTAGTGGTCGGGCAAAAGTTTTTGGCAAAAGAGTTTTTAGAATACAGTCAATGTGACCAGCAAGAATACCACATAAGATATGAAAAACAAAAACTCAATGGTATCAATATGCTTGTTTTAGGTAGAATTGCCAGAGTTATATCTAGCTTTGTTTGAGTCTGTTGTTTTACTGTACAGTGATTTGATTGGAAAACATTTGATTCAATATCTACTTAGTAACATTTTAGCCCTTTTGTCGATAAGTTCGAAGTTTATGTATGATTTTTTTCCCATTTCTACTAATATACAGGATGGGAACTTTGGGTAGCGTTTAGAATGAAAATGCGTATTCTCTCATATAGTGGGAATTAATTGTTTTTTTTTTTTTTTTTTTTTTTTTTTTTTTTTTTTGCATTTCTATAACTGCAATTCAAATTATGAAGCTTTGATTTGTTTTTAATTAATGTAGCTTAAGAACTTCAAAAAGGATGTTACCAACGAATCTCGTTATTATTTACCACGCCTATATCATGGAGATAATATCCGGTAGATTCTTTACTCTCCTGATTTCTAGACTGAAACCACGTGAGAATTTGAGATCCAATTCAGTCTGTCATTATCGCCCCATAAGGCTTGTAACCAACAGCAATTATAATTGCGTTTTTAAGGTATTTTTTTATATTACTAATGTTCTTTACTGTCACATATATAAAAAATAAATTGTTAACTGTTTTATATAATTAGCATTGAACTTAAGTTACAAAAGGGGCCAGCGTAACTTTCTGATTCACAAATATTATTAACAGGAATATGAGCGCTTAATAAATGACCCAGTAGAGAAATCCCATTCAGAACCTTCTTAGCACGATTCTGAGAATTTCTTCTGTAACCATTCCTAAATAACCAAGATCAATACGAAATTTCAGAATTTAGTACTAAATTAGTACTGTTTCAGAATTTAGTACTAAATTCCCATAAATATCTGCCCAGCACTACTAGTTTATTATACCTCCTCGCGAAAATTCCTCCACTGTGTATTAGCAAAACACTGCATCCATGAAACATGACATGTGATATAAATGGTTCTAGCGCATGCGTCGAATAGACCAGTCATTCAAACAACAGGCTGCCGGTGACGTCCACGGAAACAATACAAGTGACACTCAATACAACAGAGGATGTATATCAATGAGAGTAATGACTGGAAAGAGGAACTTCCCTAAATAACATCCAGAAAATCCCTCGATACTTCAATAAAAGACTTTTTCTCTAGGAAAAGGACTGCGTGCCCCTCACACATTAGACACAACAAACAACGACAGGAGTAAAGGCTGTGAATAACTAGTCCAATAAGGAGTCCCGTTTTGGCCCAGTTGTGAAAAGCGCAACATATGAAAATAGTAAGCGGAATTGGGCAATCAAATTACACAAGTCAAGACCGATTTCAGGACATTATCAAGATCAACAAAGAATTTCACCGAAAGCTTATTACGTCAATCTAGGGAAATTTGATCCGCAATGAGTGAAGAAGGCACATACACTGTTACGTAACTCTTATAACTGCTGAAATACAAAAACGAACCTGAGTTGATTTAAATGTGATATAGAGTTCTTTGACCCTTATAATAAAACGGAATAACTTGTGGTAGGATGGAATCTTTAGAACTTATAGCCAAGTAAGTTGTAACTCTTTGTTTACTATGGAAAGCATTTACATTGAAATAATCACAATATTAATAGAATATCAGAATTAAAACTGAAGCAGCATTATGTATGCAACTAACATAACTGGATAATGATTTTAGTATTACACCCTAAGAGGATTAAATTATTCGCCTTTTAAAATTTTGCATGAGACCGCATTCTAAACAAACAGTTCGTTATCAATGTAAATTCTGCTTGATTTCGCTCAAATGTGTTTCGCTCAAATGTGTTCGAATTCTCCTGAAAATTTTCTTTATAAATGTAGCTCTATGATCTACTTAATTTTCGTTAAATATTTATTTCCTATTTGCGTGATTCGAAATGCTTGTCTTATTTGGAAATGCGTGCGTATTACTTTACAGGAAACTTGCGTACCTAGTAGGAAATGTGTGCGTAATAGGATACTTTAATAATATGTACGTACAAGGCTGATTTAAAAAATATCTTTGTAAGGAATGGGAATTGAATGGGGTAATTAACAGTTGTGTTGTCAAATAATCCTATCCTTTTTCTAAGAAATTCGTGAATATGACCCCCTTGATATTCTTAAATATCATCTCCTTAAATTTTCTGGCGAATGAGATCATCTTCGCTTTCTTTGAAGTAGATACAGTGGAAGCCACCAATTGTTTTTATTGTTTTAATAATGAATCCTAGTTTCATGGATCATCTCGGCACAAAATGACAAAGATCAATATTTGCCACCAGAATTGAATTTTTATTTGGCAGCAAATGACTTTCAAATCAATATTTAATGGAATTTGTGAATCAGAGCCCAATTTTGTCTTCTCAATATCTTCTTTTGTTAAAATAGGTACTTTTTTAACCATTATTTAAATCAGTCCCTCTCTTATATCTTCTCAAATACTGATAAGACTCATAAGAACATATATGTATCAAAGAATAATGGAATTTCATATTTTGATAACAAGGCTATTTTACTTCATTGATGAAATGCTCCACATACTTCTATTATCGTGAAAATGCATTTTCTTTTTTTACTTTCAATATCGTATTGTTATGAAAATTGTGTTGTTTATAAATGTAATTATTTCATGAATCATATTGTTATTTAACAGTCTCTTGAATATGCTATGATGTTGAGAAGTGTCTTTTTTCTTCGGCTTATGTCCTACTACTTTTTTAACATTTCCCCCTGATTTGAAGAAACTTATTTATTTTCTTTCTGTGTATATGTGTGTATAGTTTCTATAACAAGAGTGATCCTATTTATTTCTAGTTATCTAGTTATTTCTTGATTAAATTCAAAATACAAAAACTCAATATGTTTGTTTTTTTTAAATTTTAGTCTCTCAAATCTCCGTTACATTGCAGAAAATTTTCTTTGGGTTCTGCATCATAGTATTTACTTTTTTATAGCGTTTGCTATTTTTTTCCAGTTTATAAAAAAATTCTTATACTTAGATACCTTTTCAAAAAAAATAATAATTTCCTTTATTAAAAACTACTTAGATAAAATGTTACGTAACACAAATATATCATACAATTCTCTATTTTTACAATATTGTGTTTTTTAACAAACATTTATAATTCAAATGTTAAATAAATATTCCAGTTGATCTTAAGAATATAGGGCAAGACATAAGCAATGGGATGGAAAAGGTAAAAAAACATATCTCATAAAAAAATGTTGCATTATATCAGGTATAGCTATTAAATAACAAGACTGACTTGTAAAACAATTTATTTTGATGTCATATATATTTACTTATTATCATTTTCAATATAAAACCATCCTCTATCCTTACAACACTACATTCGAATCTTCCATTGTCTGAAAAAGTCCTGGAAGTTTTCTTCTGTTTACTCCTTCAAAACGTGTGCCGCTTTTAATTGCACAGCTTCAACGGACTCTAATCTTGTTCCTTTTAATACAAACTTCACCTTAAGAAAACACATAGAAGTCTCATGGCCAAGATCCGGCGAATAAGGCAGATAGTCTGGGATGTTATATTAGGCTAGTAACCTCTTGATACACAGTGTGGGAAGAGCCGGCGCATTGTTTTGATGGAAAACTTTGTGGTATGATTTCTTTCTTTATTCCTCTATAGTCACAGCAAATTTTCGAATACTTAACCGACGATCATATCGAATCAGATTACCAATTTTTTTTTTCGATATTGTCAACCGCTTTTCATGTAGATAGGCAAATCGGGAGTGAATCATCTCTAACGTCTTCTCGTCTATTTTGAAAACGCTTAAACCACTCAAAAACGTGTGGATGCTATAAATACTCATGACCATGCACTTCTTTCAATAAATTATAAGTTTTAGTAGTGTTTCCTCCAAGTTTCATGAGAAGTTTCTCTATAATTCGTTGCTCTCTTTCCAATTCTCCGTCGAAAAAAAAATACTTCTAATGCAAACGAAGGCTACGGCTATACGTATTTGCTTACAAAAGTGATAGGCACTGCATTTGAAAGAGAAGGCTTCACATTAAACAGTTGTCGGTCCCCGGCATTCGGTGCATGCGTACTTCTTTTGTAGTAGCGTCAGTCTTGTTACTTAATAGTCGCACCTCGTAATAAAAACTCTGGACGGTTAGTATAGTTGTATGAAAATTTGCGCTTCAAAATGTGAAAGTTAACATTGGAAAATGAAATTAATGAGATATATTTCTTTGAATACTCTTGAAATTAATGAAATATATATTTTTTGGATACTCTTGAAATTAATATAATTATAGTATGACAAATTTTCAGCAACAGAGGAATATATATATATATATATATATATATATATATCATAATATTAAATTTTTTTCTGTCAGATCAATAATGATCATAATGGATACTCAAATGTTTCTTATGTTATATCCAAGAATAACCCAAAACGTGAGAAATTTAATTTACTTCTCAGAAACGCTTTCAAGTTCCAATTGACGAGGATAACTGCAACAAAAATTTTGTCCTTTTCTTCGTATAATATTAAATCAAGTTTTTATAATAATTCATAAAATAATTTTAAATCCCTCTTTTGTGAAACTAGATAAGTATTATAAGTTTTTTTTTTTGATAATTCGTGTATTACTTTTCTTTGATATCAAAGCATCTTTAGGTTGCAATTTATTATATTTACTTTCCCTTTAACTAAAATTTTAGTAAATGGCGTAGAAATACCGCCAAGGTATGTTGTATTTCATAAGATGTTTTAAGAGTTTGACGATGACTGCGTAATGGTAATCTGATGGACACCACTATACTAGAGAGAATTATTGATTTTTTTATTGGTAAACATATGTAAAAGATATAAAAAAATTACAGATATACTTTTTTACAATTTTTTCCCATCGGTAATTAAGTGGTCATTATCTTGAGCTCATGGCCAACGTTGTTTTTGTAGTGAGGATGAGTTATAATGCTACTTAAGACTCTTCTTGTGACATGCTTGATACATGTAAAGTCTGTGGAAGTTCTAATTCCTCATGTTGGTATGGTGCGAGTGTTTGAGGAGAGAGATGCCTGTTCAGGAGTCATTCTCATCTCTTGACCTAGTTTCAAAATGATGAACTCCATCGTCAATAATCCTGATGTTGTTTCTATGTGTAAAATTAATAAATAATGAATCAAATTTCATCATGAATGATTTTATGCCATGGAAAATTTTAATTTCTACGGTTTTATCGAAATAAAAAAACATTTTGCTGTTCATTTTTCAGAATTTTCGTCATACATTGTATGGATATTTAAATCTTAGTCTTCACTAAACACGTAAAGTTTCCTAAAGAATGTCTGCAAATAGGAAAGATAGTCATTCAATAAGTTCTTAGAAATGCTAAGAGATGACGCATATAGTATCGAAATTGGTTAGCTTACAGTAAACATGATTATTCAATTAGACATTTTCCTAATTCTCAGTTATTAGAATTTGTGATCATGACGATTTTACGCACTTCAAAAATTCTGCGTCATAATTTTTCCGGCCAATGAGAGACCGAACTCTCGTTCTTTGGAAAATATTAACCGGAAGCAAACCAACTTTTTAACCTTTGCTTGATTTCCGGTCCATAACAATGAATTCAGTTTTCACCGACGGTGACGGCTCGACGCAAAATAACTTCGGTAATTCGGCACGGCTGAAATCACATTTTCAATTGGCAGCAAGGACCAGTAAATCACAACTAACACAAGAATTAACGTATAATTTTTCGGCTATATTAAACAATACCCAATAGTAACAACAGTTTACCTTAATGATGTTATTTATCTTCAAATACAATTACTTTTTGAAACACCATCGAATATTTTCTACTAGGTAAGTCTTTATTAAATTCTGTGCGTATTTTGAATTAAATCTTAACATTTTAGTTACTCTTTACTTGATTGCAGACGCTGTCTGTATCATTTATTTTAAATAACAGTCTACAATTTATTGAAGTAAAAGTAAGGGCAAAAATAATATAAATGGAGATATACTTCTAAAGAATTTTGATTTATACTTTTGGAACCGGGGAATAAGTCGATCAATGAGGATTAACTCCAGACATCACCAGTAATATGATACAATAATTACAGAGAAATAACAATAAATCTCATAATGTCTACTGCTTATATTGTTTTGTAAAAGTCAAACATTGTTTGGTATAGTTAGTCCCGGAAAAATTTGAAATTAACTTGCACTGTAAAAAATAATGCAGCATATTCCTTACTGTTATTACTGTTATACATCTGTTGCTTATGCTACTTATAGTTTTAGTTTCATAAATTTATACTGAAGGGATTATATACATTTATCCGCTCGGGAATTAAACCATATACCTTAGGTCACGAAACTATTTGAATTTTGGTGTTGTTGGAGATTTTTAGTCTGAGAAGTTTTGATACAATATAAGTGGGAGTTTTTTGAAATATGGTGAAGATACACGTTGGAATTTTTTTTAATCCTTTCACTTAAGGCATGGCATTAGTGTGTTTACATTTAAATTTTGTCTGAAATATTTAGAATCTTTCGGGGAATTAACATCCTAAAATGAGCAAACAAATTTTTGTTTAATATATTAGCTTTGAATAGATAGGAAAATGGAAGATGAAATGAGCGATATTGAGAAAATGTAAAAATGACGGCGACACTTTTTCAGAGATGTTAGCAAATTCATGTCATTTTCTTCATTAGTACATAATTGTGAACTGATTATAATTTATTTTAATCGTAACTATAGAGTTTCAAAGTTCTTTTTAGCTACTTAAACTTTCATTACGAGTGTATTTTGCATATCTCGTGTATTCTTTTGTATATTTACCGAACTCATTCTTATTACTTTTATATTTAATAATTCCATTCTTTTTTGTTCTAATTAATTATGTGTTTTCATACAGTTATAAAATTTGTTATTAGATGCAAAAAATTTCAAAATTGTTTTTTTTATTGTATATACATACACACAAACGCACGCACATACACGCACGCACACACGCACACACACACATATATATATATATACATATATAATAACTTTTTACAGTTCTTATCTTTTTTGACAATTATGGAAGTTTCTATTTATTTTTGCATTTAATTTACTTCCTTTTAGAATTTCCTGCGGCAGAAAAAGTTTCTCTTTTACATTTGAATATGGATATTTATTTTGATTCATTTATCTAGTTTGATATATTGTTTTAATTTTATTATTGAGATTACTTCCTAATTATATATATATATATATATATATATCCATAAATTATGGATAATGCCAACTCCGGCAAACAAAGTTTCAGAAACAAAACAAGCATGACTTAATAACAAAACCTATTTATTAGTCAAAGGATAAAGAATAAAAGAAGATGGTGTATTTATGATACTATTCATAAGAAATATGATTCCTATTCCCTGGAGCAATTGAATAAAATATTTCCCCTATAAAACTTACTATTATTTGGTTGGTATGATGATTAATACCTTGTATGTCTGTCTGACAAAGAAATATAGTCCGTACAACGCCTAGTCATGCTGAGTATCAAATTATCGAGCTGATGTTGAGGATAATTACTTCAATCAGCAAAAGCTATGTTCTCTGAAGTTCCGGTACACATGTAGGGGGGGGGGGGTTGACCGGCTGCAACTCATCGGCCAAGCATTGGTCACACATGCTTTATCGGTTTGAAGTCAGTGAGAATGCAGGTTATTCCATAGAGTTGATATCCTCAAATAGAAAGCGCTCAGATTAAAGACTTTCATTTATAATTTTTGCACGATGAGGACGGGCGTGGTTATCCATAAACACACATTCTGTCCTCATGGCACTCCTAAACTAATATACACGTTTTTTCAGAACGATGCCTCTATAAAAGGTTTCCGATTGAAGCATATAGATCTGTTATAGAGCCCAGTATAATTTCACTCTAAACGAGCAATCCTGCACCGCAGTAATGGTCTCGTTCAATGATATTTTCGGCACCTGGAGCGCTCTATATGAAAGTATGACGTGAATCAAACTACAAGCTAAACCTGGATTTGTTGGAAAACATCACACAAAAACCATTATGACGATGTTTTAAATATTCTGTAAAATTTCGAATAATCTATAAAACAAAAATATTTCTTCGGTTGTTATTGCAGTTAAAAAAAGAATTATTTGTAGCCAAATCTCGAGTATTTGAGACAGAGAGAGAGAGAAAGAGATGAGTGATAACTATCACTGTATATTTCTTATTTTAATCTATATGAAAATGATTGCTGATGTAGACTAGTTATCATAAATTAAGGAAAAATCACAAAAGTAGCAATAACTCTCCCATAAATAAACCAATTTTAATAAAATTTGAATATGCTGGTAAGTAAGCGATATTACATTATGCAAAATAGTGGCGCTGCACTCAGTATCCGTCATTTGTGATAAACATAAAAATGGATGCCTCAGAACAAGGTGGCAATTGTCTCTGCGTGTCTGATATTAGAAATATGGAATAGCGAAATTATAACAATGACCCCCAGGCATTCTTTGAACGAAGAAATGCGATGGCGAACTATTGGAAGACTAGAGGCATGATAAAGTCAGATAGAAGTGGTAGATGGCTGAATGAGAGTCTTTCTGTGATTCATAGACTATGGGAACAATTTCTAACCTCGTATTCGGTATCCAGGAGGTTCAGCCAAGGACGGCAGTGTGCTTCCACTAGTGCCGATGACCGATGTTTGTAATTATGCGCACAAAGGAATAGAGCTGCAACTCAGGCTGAACTCAGATCCCCGCTCGATGCTAGCTCAGGAATGTTGGTATCAAAGTCAACCGTGCGTCGAATGCTTCGTGAACGTGATCTTTATGCGGGGCGACCAGCCGTTTGCGTCCAGCTCACGTAACGCCAAATCCGGCAACGATTGCAGTGGGTACGTCAACATGTCCACTGGACGAGTGATCAAAGAAGGGGTGTTCTCTTTATGGATGAGTTCAGGTTTTGCCTCCAAAGCGGTAGTAGGCGTTTTTTCATTTGGAGAGAACCTGGAACTCATTTTCATCCATCACACATCCGTGAAAGAGATGCATACGGATCAAGCAATGTCTGTGTTTGGGATGGTACCTCTATAAGTGAAAGCTAAGACCTCCATGTCCTTTCCCGTGGAAATGTTAATGCTAACACCTATACAAATGACATCCTGGATGCTTATGTGAGCTCTAGTTGGGCAATAGGTGATGCTTTCGTGCTACAAGATGATAATGCGACAAAACTCAGGGCTCGCTTCGTAGATGCTTATTTTGAGCAGAAAACAATTCAGATCATACAGTGACCAACTCGATCACCTAACTTTAACCTTATCGGGCATGATTGGAAATCTTCAGGACGACGTGTAGCTGTTCTCAATCCCCCTCCTAGGAACTTAGTAACGTTCTGAACTGCCTTGAAAGAGCAACGGCTCGCACTTCCTACAGAATTAATAGACCACATAATTGAGAGCAGAACACATCGCTGCATGTGATGTATTGCTTCTCACGGTGATCATACTCCAAATTAAAGGTACTTTTCGAATACCAATCTGACACATTGATTTGATTATTGTATACATATGCTAATTTCTATAATACCATAATTATCTGGTGATTTCTTTTTATGCTATTTTATTTCTTCCTATGTGTTGTATAATGTATATAAGTTTCATTACTTTCTAACATTTGAGTTATCGTCATTTTTGTGAATTTTCCTTTATTTATGATAACCAGCGTATATTGAGTACAAACTTTTGGGGGCTCATCTTTCAAAAATAAGTAAGGTTTATAACTATACTTTGGAATTTATTTGCCATCCAAGGGGCTATTGCTTTAGTTAACGACAAATGGTATCCTAAGCACTTTTTTTAATGTGTTTTCTGAATATCTTTTCTGATTAGCATAAATATATTAAAAAAATAAATGAGTGAGTGATGGAATGAATGAATAAATAAGGGAGGGAGGGAATGAATAAACGAGTGAGTGAGGGAATGAATGAATAAATAAGTGAATGAGGGAATAACAAAATCTCATTTCCTTAGAAAATAATTGCCCAAAAAGACAATAATTAATTATTTAAAAGAATTATTTAAAATAATTATTTAAAGTTAATAATTAATTATTTGAAATTTAAAATAGTATTTAAAAGTTAATAGTAATTATTTAAAAGATTATTTAAAAATAATTATTTTAAAAAGTTAATAATTTAATTATTTAAAATTGTTAAAATAATTATTTAAATTAATAATTAATTATTTAAAAAGAATTGTAAAATAATTATTTAAAAGTTAATAATTAATTATTTAAAAGAATTGATTTAAAATAATTATTTAAAGGATTAATAGTATTTAAAAGAATTATTTAAAATAATTATTTAAAAAGTTAATAATTAATTATTTAAAAAGAATTATTTAAAATAATTATTTAAAAAGTTAATAATTAATTATTTAAAAAGATTTAGTTAATTATTTAAAAAGATTGATATATATTAATTATAAATAATTATTTAAAAAGATTTAGTACTTTTGGTGTTAAATATGTTCTCTGTTAAATTTTATATGGAGTAAATTTTCATTATCAGTGTTCATTTAATTGTTTATTTATAATCATTGAGCTTCTACTATCCGAAACAATTGAGGACTGGAGGTGTTCGGATAACTGTTTTTTCCTAATAACCAATAATTCACGAGAAGCAAAACATATTCAATGCATAACATGAATTTAAAACAGAAAAACAGTGATTTTAAACAGGAAAAAAGTGTGCATTTTGTATCGCACTTCCTACAAATAACGCAGATAATTAACAAGTTAAGGTAGCCTCGGTAACCTTTTGGTTGTAGTCGTGAACTAGCTTCTGGTATTGTTTTCGTCGAGTCGTGGGTGAGAGTCCGAATATCACTAAAGAAGAATCCAAGTAGAGGGCCTGATGCCCATCAAATCTATTGAAGCTCCAAGTCATCTATTTGTATGGATTGGATAATGGGACAGGGAGGCACCAGCTCAAATATCGTCCTCATCATTTTACCAAAGCTCAAAACAATAGGGTCCATTGCTAATGGCCTTCGAGTTACTTCTAAGTGTGACATCAATAAGTCAATCATAATAAGTCAATCAATCATAACTCACTAGCCAAGTTTGACAAGAGGAAAATGGTCATTGAAGTAGACCTATAGCTTAGGAGCAGAAGTACAAAATTTTTCTTTGCATCGAAGTGGAGCTTGCCTTAAGGGGACTTAGCACCTTTGCACCTTCAAAAGTTCGATTTTTCAAATTTGATTTTAAAAAATAGTACTGAATGTTAGGAGCATTTTAAAACAAACCGAGTCAAATTCCGACAATTATTACGCCCTGTGCAACAAAAAATGTAAATGTTTAAAGTGGCTTGTTCTATGTAATGCAATGTAAACAAATCTCATTTTCTCAGTTTGCTATTTTCACACTTTCCCACAGGATTAAAAAAAATCTTTTGCATGCAGAGCTTTCAAATTTTACATGAGTGTTGTACTTGTAAATCTTTATTCTGTGAACCTCAATTTTGTTAATAGGACGATTAGATTTTATTTTATAACATGATACATGAAAAAAAAAAAGTTACTCAATACAAACTTGATAAATTTTTTAATTTTTCAATTTTTTTTAATGTAAGGTAAATTTAAAATTTGAGGTTAACAGAATAAGGTCATTATTTAGCTTTAATTTGGTATAAGAATTATGGTTCTACTGTACATCTTCCCAAAGTTATCTTGTGGGTAACGTAAGGTAAGCTAATTTATTTTTCAAATTTTTGTACGCATATTTCATGTTGTATAAGAAAATATATTAATTTAATAGCAAAACTTGACCCAATATTTTAAACTATGCACTTTATTACACAAACTGGCAAAGTTTCGTACTGAAATGAGCAAAAATTGTTGTTTTATGAAGAATTGAAAAAAGTTTGTCAAAATGTTCTACTTTTGATTTCGTAAGGTACTAAGTCCCCTTAACACCAGGTACAGACATTTTCTTCTTAGAAACTAAAAATTGTCTTGAAATTTACTTCTGGTGTGGTGTCAATGAGTTTCACTTGCAATGATAACATTTTTCTGGTAGCTCTTCTTATCAACGATCTTTTGATAGGTTTATGTGAAATCTTTAGCGATATAATTTTTGGCCGTCAATTTTCATTTTGGAAGTCCAATTCCTGAATTACTTACTTAGATTTGAAACGCATAAGACAGCCAATAGTCATTTTAAGACCAGCCTTACAGCCCTAAAAATGATGAACGTGGCAGGAAACCAGGATTTAGACAATGCAGTTTAATCTTTATTCATGCAGGCACTTAGTCAAGAATAACAAATAAGTGACCCTTTGAATTGTGAAAAATCAATTGAAATGAAGTGGTTCAATGGTTATTTAACTTCACTAAAAAGTTATATAACTTCACTAAAAGTTATACAACTTCACTAAAAGTTATATAATGTGATTTAAGTTATTTATGTAAGTGAAAAAAGTTATGTAAAAGAAACTATATAAAATTATAAAAGAGAAATGAAATGATTTTCACAAATTAAAACACCACTAATTTGCTATTCTTAGCAAACTACCTGCATGAACGTTGTGAAAACATTAAGAACGAAATACGGTTTTTCTTCCATGTTCGGTATTTTTCATCCATATTCACTATCATATAAAGCTGGATCATTAAGGACATATCTCCACTGTCACTCACACAAGCAAGTTTTGCATAACTTCTTTTGAATGTCCGATACTGTTGCATTTCCAACTCCATAAACCAAGCTAAATTTGAACAACTATTATACTTCTTCAGCTGGTCTACTATTTTAATTTATCAAAAACGCTGAGAACAACTACAATACGATCTGTCACAAATGAAGGCTCTCACCCCACTGACAACGACGACCACTATAAGAAAATCACATAAATAGGTTGGGAGAGAGAAAGAGTACACTAATGACCTAGAGTTTCTTAATGTCACGTAGAAGTTACACTAACACTGCTTATCGGTCGGTTATGTAACTTCTAATTTTAATTTGCTGACTAAAACGCTTTGGGTTAGACGATATTTAAGTTGATGGATAATCTGATAATTTATGTTGTAGAGTACTAGCAAATGCTTTTATTTTAGTTTTAACAAATGTTCAACAATTGCTACATTAAAATTTTTCCATATGTCGCATATACGGCTAAAGATCTAACAAAATCTATTGTCAATGATATGTAAATATAACATATGTTACAGCTTCTATTCTACGAATCATGAAGAATAATCATACTCTACTCCTACAACTGACGTAGCCAGTGCATTCGATCAGCAATTGTAAATTTTACTTTCAATATAATAAGTAAAAATATTTTATTTTTTAGTTTTGTTCTGAATGGATAATGGATTGTAAGGTGAAAAATTTAATCGACGATATATAAGGTCAAATGAAAAGTCCCCGGCCTACCATAGTAAAACACATTTTTTTGGCAAAATTAATTTTTTTATTCAACATAATTCCCTTCAAGGGTGATACACTGATTATAGCGATCCTCCAACTTTTCGATACCATTTTTGTAGTACGATTTGTCCTTTGCCTCAAAATAGGCTTCAGTTTCGGCGATCACCACTTCATTCGACGAAATGTTCTTCCCAGCGAGCATTCTTTTGAGATCTGAGAACAGGAAATAGTCGCTGGGGGCCAGATCTGGAGAATACGGTGGATGAGGAAGCAATTCGAAGCACAATTCATGGATTTTTGCCATCGTTTTCACTGACTTGTGACACGGTGCATTGTCTTGGTAAAGCAGCACTTTCTTTTTCATCAAATGCGGCCGTTTTTCGGCGATTTCGTCCATCAAACGGTCCAATAACGCTATGTAATAGTCGCTGTTGATGGTCCTTCCTTTTTCAAGGTAGTCAATGAAAACTATTCCATGCGCATCCCAAAATACAGACGCCATAACCTTGCCAGCCGACTGTTGCGTTTTCCCATGCTTTGGAGCGGGTTTATCGTGTACAGTCCACTCGGATGACTGTCGATTGGACTTCGGAGAGAAATGATAGACCCACGTTTCATCCATTGTAACATACCGACGCAAAAACTCGGGTTTATTACGCTTGATCATCTTCAAACACTGCTTCGAATCATCAACTCGTCGTTGGTTTTTGTTAAAAGTGAGCTCGCGCGGCACCCACTTTGCACAGAGCTTTCTCATACCCAAATATTCGTGAATGATATGATGTACACGTTCAGTTGATATCTTTAGAGTATCTGCTATTTCATTCAATTTCAATTAAAATGGTCATTCAAAATCATTTTGTGGATTTTTTTAATGTTTTCATCGGTAACAACCTCTTTTGGGCGTCCACTGCGTTCACCTACTTCGGTGCTCATTTCACCACGTCTAAAGTTAGCATATCAATCCTTGATGGTTGATTTTCCTGGGGCTGTGTCCGGAAACTCGGCATCAAGCCAAGTGTTTGCTTCAACTGTATTTTTTCCCTTCAAAAAGCAATATTTTATCAACACGCGAAATTCCTTTTTATCCATTTTTTTCACAATAACAAAAGTTGCTTCACTAAAAATTCTATAATTCACAAACTAATGATCCGACATCTGTCAAATTTGTACACGCATCTTTTGAGGGTTAGGGCTATCTAAAAAACATATGGATTTAATTCTAGTAGCGCCATCTATGTGTCAGGCCGGGGAATTTTCAATTGACCTGTTATATATATATATATATATATATATATATATCAAAACTAATCTCACAAATCAAATTGGGTATATACCTTTAGAACACTTTTGAAAATTATTTTATATTAAATGTTGCAGATTTTTATCGATAATGCTGATTTCCATTTTTAGTAAGGAATATCTGTATAGCAGGTGTAGCCAAACCGTGGCGCTTTGGATGATTACATGTAACACTTCAGTACAATTTGATAAAGAGAAGAAATGATAGATAATCCTTAAAGCAAAAACATTTCAGAAAATAAAATATTCTTCGGCATTTACAAGGTAAATATCGCGTAATATTTTTGTGAAATATTTATATCAATTTTATTGATTGATTATTTATTTACGTTGTATTAAAAAGAGACATCAAAGCTATTGGAGATGGACCTCAAATTTTGTGTTCAAGTGATGAGGACGATGCTTGAGCTGGCGCCTTCCTCTCCACGCCATTGAGAGACCTTGGGATCTATACCAGGTTTAACGTGTATCAGACTTGCTATAGCAGAACTTTTGTGGCCTTAGAATTCGAATCCTTGACTTGCCGAAAAAACGCAGACTGCGACTTTGTGACCAAAACAAATTGGATAACCACTGCCACTCCATTAAACTGGAGTAAATTAATTAACATATTTGCTAGATAAATTAATTCTTTTTCCTCCCCTAAGCGATGTAGAATATATCTTGATCTTTATTTACTAAGCCTTACAAATGATAGTGAGGTGGTTTTAAAATGTGATCAAGTTATAATGCGTATCTGAACTCGTTTGTGGAAAAATTGGTGCATCGGATGCGAAAGGTTGTCCACCCCTTCCCTAAGGTATGTATTTATTTTATATTTATATTAATACAGATTGTTTCCATCAGATTGTGATATGATTCAATAATATGACAATTACTGGTTTTAACGTAACTTACTAAATATAAAAGAATATTCAAACATTTCACACATTTTCTGGTTTCTCTTTAGTTGCGGTAACTACAGTGTGGAGTTATAATTCCAAACATATTTATAACAACTGCTAAATCGAAATTATTATGTTATTTAATGGAATGTAATTATATATTAACTTTTTATAGTATGTTTATTTACCTATATTCATTCTGAACACAGTTTTCATTGATGTATCACTTGATTTTTGTATGCCTCAATTTAGGATCTGATTTCAGTTTAACAAATGTCTAATTAAAAAAAAATCGGACACCGTTCTCTGGTAGTAATAGAGTTCTGTGGATATAAAACCTCGAGTTAAAAGTGCCGCAAGTCACAGAATAAAAATAAATTCATTAATATTATAAATTTCAACATCGTTATGAATACTTTGCTTCATGATTTCACGCTTTATTCGAAACCTACTTTTTATCTATTACGGAAATCACATATACAAGAAAAATATCTTTAACATAATTTTAAGTAATACTTGTAATCATACCAAAAAAAATTAATTGAACACTTAGCTCATCTCATTGTTTACTAGACTTTAAATATAAGACTCGAATATTGCGAAAAATCCAAAGTGGAACATTTTCTTTTCCTAGAAATGGTGACTCATACCTACCAACATTCAAATATAAAAGAATACATAAACTGAAAAGTTTTAAAATGGTCAACCCTTTCTTAGCTCTAAGCTTTCAAAGTTTACGTCTCAAGGGCATCTTTTTTCCATCTCTGTTGTTACTTGACAGAGGCACAAAATTACAAGGTCTGTCGTCCATAGCCCTCTTATCATATTTAGTGCGACGTTAATAAAAGGAAACCAAGCCAAACATGTTCATTTCTACTTAATTGAATTCTTATTTTCTCTATATTGTTACGAAAGTCATAATCTATACTTGATGATGAGGATTTGTGGCTTTCGTCGCCTCTCTCTCTTGCCTCAGGCAATCATAGAGCAGACTTTCCCATTCTTTTTGTTTTTTCCGTATCTTAGTTTCGTTTTCGACCTCCTTCTCATTTGAACTTGGAAAGTGATATTGGATTACTATCGCAGCAATTGTTTAAATATCTTGGCCATAAGATTTTTTTTTTTGAAATTCTTAATGGTCGTTGGGATTTTTGTTATAATCTCCTAAGTTTTCGTTTTCATGGTCGATTTACTTCCAATGTAGCGAATGGCTTCATTTTCTACCACACCCTTTTTTTTCTGAAGACTCTGCTCTTTCTATTTTTGAATATTTTAGTTTAGTTTCGCTTTTTTTTAAGTGCGGAAGGACCATTTGATATTTTTTTTCTAGTTGAGCTAATTTCTCCTATTTGGAGTATAAATTTTCTATTACAAATTTGAACTCTATAGGGTATTTATCTCACAATATTTAAATTAGAAGGAAAATAATAATAATGTCTTCTTTTTTACATAAAATCGTAATGCTATCTAAAAGAGATTAATCTTAATATCATAAAGATGGAGTCATAGTAAAAATGCAAATTAACGAACCATATGTAAAGAATTTTCAACTGTAGATATTAAAATATCTGATTTTATATCCCGGTTTCTGATGCCACAATGTAATAAAATAATTACAAACATATATAAGAAATTCTAACGCGAAATTTACACCTTTTCTTTGTTATCAGTTTTTAACGTGTACATTTTCTACTTTCATTTTGAACAGTTTTCATTATCTTATCTTTAGACTATAAAGTGGATTATTACTCAAACTAACAAAAATAAACATAATTTTTTTTAAAAAAAATTTCATTATCGGGTTCTGCTTTTTTCGGGGAGGGACTAGTAGATGCAATCCTGTCACAATATACGTATTCTATCTGATTGTTCTCCTCAGGTTCAAGTAATAATTATTACGGTTTTGACAGCTCGATTATTTTGCAAAAAGAATGCTACATATTTAAAACTTATTTAACTTTTAAAAAATGTTACTTAAAATATGAAAACTAAATGGGGTTCTGTTCTTGGGGAAGAAAAAAACGTTTCACACATGCGTTATAACAGGCCTGTCCAAACCCAAAGACTTTGCTGGCGTATATATATATATATAACACATGGATCAATCAGTTCCGAGACTAACCCAGAGATGGCGCTCGTAGTAAACCAGTAACCAGGTCTTTCTAGAGAACTAACCTTTGCTTGAAACGTGTCAAAATTTTAAGTCTATCGGACCAGAAACAGCTGAGTTATCGAGGTTGGAATAAAGTCGTTTTGTCGTTGTTTAAAAAATGGAAAAAAACCGAGTTTCGTGTTCTGATAAAACATTGTTTTTTAATGGGTAAAAACACCTTGCAAGCGAAACAATGGATTGAAAAATGTTACCCGGACTCTTGTCCATCAAAAGCAACGATTTGTCGGTGGTTTGCCGAGTTTAAACATGGTCGTACCGACACAAATGACGCGGAACGCTCGGGTAGACCTGTGGAAGCCGCTACACCGGAAAATGTGAGTGAAGTGACAAAAATTATAATGAAAGATCGTAAAGTGAAGCTCCGTGATTTTGCTGAGATGACACAGATATCATATGGAAGTGTATTTACTGAAAAAGGTTTTTTGAGGTGAAGTGAAAAAGGTTTTTTCCAAGTGGGTGCCGCGATTGCTTTCGATGGAACAAAAACAGCAACGAGTCGATGATTCAGAAAGCTGTTTATCGCTATTTACTCGCAACAAAAAAGATTTCTTGCGTCGTTACGTGACCATGGACGAAACATGGATACATCACTACACTCCAGAGTCGAAGCGACAGTCATCTGAGTGGCGCACAGCTGGCGAAAGCCGTCCGAAGCGTCCGAAAACGCAGCAGTCAGCTGGCAAAGTCATGGCGGCAGTTTTTTGGGATACGCATGGCGTGATTTTCATTGACTACCTCGAAAAAGGTAAATCGATCAAGAGTGATTATTATATTGACTTGCTGGTGCGTTTGAAGGAGGAAATCATAAAAAAAACGACCACACTGAGAAAAATCCTTTTCACCAAGACAGCTACACCTGAACGTCGATGAAAACAATGGCAAGATGAACAATTGGGCTTTGATCTGTTACCATACACTGTAGATTTAGCCCCCAGTGACTACTGTATGTCTGATCTTTAAAAATGTCTAGGAAAAGATTTGGCTCAAATGAGGAGTCATCGCTGAAACTCGATATTTTGAAGACGAAAGATAATTTTTTTAAACATGGTATTGAAAAATTGGAAAAGCGTTGAAATTGTACCCCCTTAAAGGTGATTATCGTTAATAAAAAAATTGCAAAAATATTTGTCAATGTTGCATATAGGACTTATTTATATATGATGTTATGTGTTTACATGAGTGATGCATCAGAATTTAAAGTCTCATGGCCCATTCTACTAACTTCACCTTTCGAGTCATTGGGATAAATGAATCATCCTAGAATTCTAGAAAATCAAGAACATTCTACTATAATTTAAGTGAAATTTCATTTTATTGAATTAAATATATATACACGAAATACAATTTAAAAAACTATCCTGCAGTTACAATATAACGCTGGGGATAAATAATTAGCATTCAAAAGACCCCGAGAAGTCAGTCTGGAAGAATACGCTTCTGCGTCAAATACATTAGGCGTCAAATATATATACAGATAGACTGGCTACTGCTATTTTAAATGCTTCGCGTGTCGCATTCCCTCCCTACGTTTCGCAATGCACACCCGTGCTTATCAGTGAGTTTCCTGGTTAGTTATACATTGTGATCGCCCAATCGCACCAAATTGTCCGTGCGCTTTTTTAAACGAGCTTTGTAATTGTTTCTGAACAAGATTAAAGAAAACTTGTGATAAAAGTTGAGTTTGGTATTAGGGTATATGACAGAAACGACTTATGGTGGAATCTTCATTGGTAATTTCACGTACAATATAAGTTCAAATTTTTATTCAGATGACCCAGCTCCGCGAGCTTCAGGTTGACACCTGGGGGGGCATGGGTTGGCCAGGCCTGCATTAGGAGATACTTAGCTCCGTATGCTCTGCAGAGCTTGTTTTAATTTAATATTGCCTGATTTTAAACTGGGATGACTTGGTTATATAGATCCAAGTCTATAAGAATGATCATTACATTTTAATTTCATTTATAAGATATTAAATTAAAATACTCTTGAGAATATGATTCGTGAAGTTGGGAGACAGATTTTGAAAAGGGTGACGATTAAACTAAGCTTAGGTGGTGTTTGCGATCCAAGCATTTTCACCTCTCTCCACCATTCAGTTAAATAGTCATGATTCGAATAATAAAATATTTTGGTAGAGATAAGGTGGTAATAATAACTATTGTTCCAATTCATTTTAATTGAAGCGATCGCTGTGCGCTGTATCATAGACTGGTTTTGTAATTTTGAAGTTTAAACTGGTATTTTCTTTGTTTCGAAGGTATAAAATTTTACGGAGTTTCTCTCCTACAATTAAAAAAAAAAAAAACACCTGTTTATCAGAACTATTGAACTAGAATTAACTTGAAAAGGGGAG
>BMAW01096234.1:2520-30268 GCA_019974015.1 Nephila pilipes
TATTTTACTTTATAAGAACTGTTATTATGTATAATAAATTTATATTTTATGATTATAAATCTCGGTTTAGTTAGTTCTTTAAAAGCAAATTTAGTTAAAAACTTAGACACAAGGTGTCGAATTATTATTCACATTAATTTTTTGTTACGATTTTTTTTAGTTTTTAATCCATTTATAGTAATGTTTATTTATTAGATTTAAAAATTTTTAGAATATAAATTTTATATTTACTCTTCTGGGTGTAATGATTTATTCAATAATTTTTAAATTAGTAGATAGTTGAATATAAGCGAATGTAATATGTTTCATAAATCCAATCAATCAATCAAATGTAATTTGGTGATAAAAATCCTTTTCGCGCCATGTTATACGAATTGTTTAAGATCACGTGTGCTTGAGGTAAGAAAAAGTTTTATAACTCTATTTAAGCTACATGCATTTAATAAAGTTTATAAATGTGAACATATTATTTTTAGTAGATTACAATAATTAGATTACAACTAATTTTCATCCCTAAGTTTATATTTTCTTTTATTTCGTTGGTTGAATCCCTTTTTTGAATTCTGATTTCATTCTCGTGTTTGGTTTTATATAATTTTTATACAGTTTTAGCTGAAGTGTATTAGTTGGAAGTGTACTAGTACGCTATTACTACTAGCCCTTATCCATACTATTAATACGCAATTATTAGTAGTAAACATGTAATTCTAAGTCCAAAGCCTGAAACATCATTTTGAATTTCTTTTTCTACATTTTTGACACTTTTCTGTCATATATTTCTTTTTTCTTCATTTATGCCTTGTAGATTTAATTGTGGTTTGTCTATTAAGACCATCGCAGTAATTTCATGTTTTATTTTTACGAATTAAATATCGTTAAATTTTATATTGCTGCAGTTGAGTAATTTAATTATTATTTACGTGTTTACTTTATATTTTATGATATTATTCTTCCAATCATTTAAAGAAATCAGTTCCTGTAATTAAACTAAGTTTATATTAAATAAGTAAAAATGTTATTTTTTTTTATCAATTTTAATTTTAAAATACAAATTTAGTTATAGTAATTATATATATATATATGTGTGTGTGTGTGTGTGTGTGAGAGAGAGAGAGAGAGAGAGAGAGAGTGTATAAAATAATATATTGGGTTGGAGGGAAAGTTCTGTCGTATTTTAAAGAAAATATTTGAATTAATTTATAAAAATATGTGTTTAATATTAATCAATTATATATGCTCCGTTATTTGCTACAACCTGTTGCCATTTTTCAGGTAACCTGTGAATACCTGTTTTGTAGAAGTTTTCGTCCTTGGAGTTATAATAATCAGCAACTTCCTTAGAAACACTTTCAAAAGACTTGAATTTTTTTTCCCGTTAGTTAATTTTGCAGAGATCTGAACAGGTAATAAAGAGATGGTGAACAGGTAATAATGTCAGGTGAATACGGTGGGTGACTAAGGACTTCCCATCCTAACACATTCAGTTTTTGTTGTGTCACCATTGCAGTATGTCGTCGAGCATTATCGTGGTGGAACACTATTCCTTTTCTGGACACTAATGCTGGCCTTTTTTTTCTTTAATAGCTGCATTCAAATTATCCAGCTGATTGCAGTACAGATCCGCGTGAATGGTTTTTCCCTATTTCAGCAACTCGTAGTACACTGGTCCTGTCCCACCACAAACAAAGCAGTACTTTTCGTTAATGGATACTTGGTTTTGGAATTGTTGCTGATGATGTTCCTGATTTGCCTTAAGATTTTTTTTTCTTAATATTCTAGTAAAGAATCCACTTTTCATCTCCAGTAACCAGCTTGTCCAAAAACGGCTCCACATTGTGTCTAATCAGATGTGATGAACACATTCTTACACTATCAGACAAATTCTTTTCCGTTAATTCATGTGGAACCCAAACACTTTGCTTTAACACAAACCCAAGAGGTTTAATGTGATCTCCAACAGTTGTATGATGAATGCCAAACTCTTCTGCAATTTCTCGACTTGTTAAATGAGGATTATTTTCCAACATGGATCGCAAAACATCATTATCGATCTTGGATGGTCGTCCAGATCGATCACTTTCTTCGAGGCTCAGATCTCCAGAAAGAAATTTGCTAAACCATTTTTGACAAGTACGATCATTTACATTGTCTTTTCCAAATACCGCACACAAATTTTTACATGCAACTGATGCGTTGCTACCTTTTTGGAATTCATACAAGATGCAGTGTCGTAAATGCACTTTATCTACTGACATGTTTTTCACTCTAAATATCACAAGTAAATGATGAACGGTAAAAAATGACTCTTTTTATATTAGTTATACAGCAGCTAAAAGAACAAAAAAAAATCTGAATGACTCACTAGCCAGATGTTTTTTTTTTTTATTTACAAGAAAAATCACCTGCCTATTTAAAATACGACAAAACTTTACCTCCAACCCAATAAATATATATAAATTTATAACATATAAATTTAAAAATAATTAATGTCTCTACTTAGGTTTGAATTATAAGCATAGACAACACATATTATGTAAATACGAGTATAAATGAGCTTGTTCTATATTTCCTCTTATTACAACTTATATTTTAGTTTTTAAAGAGCTGAAAGGTACGAATATTTTAAACAATAGAACGAATATTTTAATAAGATGATTTCCCCCCCTTTGTTTAGAATGTTAGAAAAAAAGTGTCAGAAATACAACACATTTTGATAAATGTTTGTAATTCATAAATACCCATGGTGTTTTAGCTATTAAAAATTAACATAAAAGATTTCAGTGACTATAAAAGAATGCCGTAATACATGAATAATTCATTTCACTTTACATTTTTCCCGGTTATTGTTTATATTTATTTACAGTTGCAAAAATAGCTTTTATGAATTCTAAAATCCGTGTCGATTAAAGTACGAGGATTTGCTTTCATTTAACTAATTTTAGAATATTAACTCATAATATTTTCCTTACATGTTTCACTTCAATCCAATAAAAAAATTGGAACAAATTTATTACGACATATTTTCGAAAGTTGAATTCATTAGTGGTGAAAGAAGCTGTCAGATACATATTGTATGTATTTTATTTCAATCCAATAAAAAATTCGAGGAGGAATTTATTATGACGTATTTTTGAAAATTAAGTTCGTTACTGGTAAAAGCAGACATAAAAAATAAATGCAAAGGTGAGATACATTTTTGAAAAGTGGTCAGGTACGACATTTTTGGGTTAACTAAATCAATAGCCCCTTGGGGGGGATAATAAATTTAGAAATGGTTTGAGTGATTATTCCATCAATTTACTTGTATGTTTCTATACTAAATTTAAACATTTGAACCATATTATAGTAACAAAAAGTAAGTTATTGCATATTTTATAAGTCATGTAAGATTATCTACTATCGCGAAAAACTATAATGCAAATTTGAGTTTATTTCGTGTCATATACGCATTTTTAGCATTAATATTTATACTATATAAAAGCTAAAAATACGTCCCTTTCAACCTTCATTCCAGAAAATACTGTCCTCCATCTCCCGTCATATATATTGCTTGCATTTTTATTTCTTGATTTTTTATTTAGAAGATTCCATATAATTTTTTATATTATAATTACATGTTTTTTGAGCTAAAAGTTATAAATTTTCATTGGTAAGTTTCTTTCATATAATTCCTGTTTTATTTAATGAAATCGAGTTTTCAAGGACAAATTTCATTTAAATATTATTTTGAAGCCTCCTCTTAAGTTAAATTTTTCTTCACCTATGTTAGAGAAAGTATTCTTTATAAAATTAAAAATAACCACTTCCAAAAAAATCAGTGCTATTCACATCTCTATTAAAGTACTCCCTAGATAGTTTTTCCTGTTGTGGAAAGTACAGAGTACCATCAGTAATTTATGATAATAATTTCTTTTTAAATAAGCACTCCACTCTTTTTTTTTTTTTTTTTTTTTTTTGTAGATGATCAGATTGTAATTTATATGATTAAATTAAAAGATATCATGGGCAATGATACGAGGGTTGTTCAAAAAGTACTTGTATTTGAAGATAGATGGCATCATTAAGGTGTTACCATTGGATTCTGCCATCTGTTCAACGGAACCGAAACAAATTTGACATTGATTAATTTCTTAATTTTGATTTGGTTGCCATTCGCTGCGAAATCAAAATTTGATTGTTACCGCGTCGAGTTATCACCGTCGATAATAAATGGATTCCTCGTTATACACCGGAAACTAAGGAACAGTAATAGCGCTGGGTTTCTTCCGGTGAATTTGTTCCAATGAAGGCACAGATGATCTCATTAGCTGGAAAAGTTACGAGGAAGAATTTTCGAAGAGCGAAAGACATCCTTATCACTAATACGAGTAACTGCAACAAAAATATCTGTCTAGTGATCCATGATGCTACGAGCGCCATCTTATTGATTTTCTAAGAACTTGTTGAACGACCTTCGTATAAAAACTTTAAAAAAATCATTGTAAGTCTGTATCTACAAAAAATAGAAATTTTGTGATGCGAGAGGCGTCATGATGACGAATACGAGTAACTGAGACAGCTGTCTAATAAATCATGACACTCACTGAAAATAAGCCATTTTCCAAGCTACTAGCTCCATCTCTCGGAATTTCTAAGGATTTTTTGAACAATCCTCGTTGGAATAGCTTTTAAGCCAATTTTCAATAATGAAAGATATTTTTTCGCCCCTAATTGCCAAAAAATAAATTATTTATCAGGATTGGCAAATTATTGTTGCATATTTGCCGAGGTATTCGCACACACACTGCCTTGTTTATCTGCTATTGTTTCACATCAATCAACAGAGACCATTAGAGACCCATCTTCGAAATCCGTGCTACGTGAAATTCTAGTATTCAATGTTTAACCTCGTAATCGCATCCATTAATTTTAACCGAAACGGCACCAAATCCTGAAATCACTGCAACGCCCCTTGTGTTCCGTCATTAAGAATCGTAGCAAAAAGCAGCCAGAGCGTTGGTAATTAAAGCTCTCCGCACAAAAATCCTTCGTTTGAAAGGGCTAATTCAAGTGTATCAAAGAGGTCAGGCCTTTGAAATGGTTAAAGAGCTTTTCTCAAAAGATCTCTCTCTCTCTCTCGCTTTTGGAAGATAAGTAGGCCCAGGTACGGTCATGGTTTCGTTCTTTTTTTTTTCTACTTCTTGGTTTTCTTTCTGGTACTTCCCTTCTAGAATCAGCCACCAAGAAACGAGCGGAAAACGTACGTTTGATGGAAGATTACACAACCCTTTCTTCCAGTTAGGAGACGTTTTTTTTTTTTATTCTTCTCGGGCGAGTAAAAGATATGAGGGAAAGAGGATATAAGTTGAAAGATTTGTTTTCCCATTTTGAGAATTGGAATGTAATAACAGTTATATTAACTCATTTAGGATTACTCGTAAATATTTGTTTATGCATATTTGTTGTGAATGGTTTCTTGTATGGATATTCATGGATATTAATGAGATGAATACAGGAGATTAGGAAAAAAAAAGGTTTATTTTTTATGGACAGGATTTCCAACATAAGTGTCTTTTCCCGCTGCCATTTTACGAAAACCCATTCAAGTGTGGGAGAGCGACGCCTGGACTGACATCTCACTCTAACATCACCACATTAGAATTTGAGACTGAGTTATGGAGAGTTTTCCCAATTTGAGAATTGGAATACAATAACAGTTGTATTAACTGTTTTGGGATTACTCATAGATATTTGTTATGAATTGTTTCTTGTGTGAATATATTTGTGGAATTCGGTTTTGGTTGAATCACATTTTTCTTCCAATTTTTAAAAAATATTTTTTTCCATATTAATGATTCGTTCGTGGGTTTTACGGTCTTTAAAAATTATTTTAAAATATTTTCATAAATCGGAGAGAAAGTGTAATTCCGCAGAAACCTTCATTATCTTTTGCTCTTTCAGATGCACTTTATTCCATTCAAACAGATAAAATAGTAAAAGATTTGAGTATGGTAGTAGACATTCAACAAGATTAACACTACGTTCACGAAATCAAAATCGCAGGTAGATGGGAGCTTCAAGTATAAAACTAATGCTACTTATGTTAAATAAATCGCTTTGTTATTAATTAGTTTTACAGTAAATGAATTTATTATGCAATTTCATATCGAATAGACTACACAGAAAAGAAAAGGGAATGTTGCACATAATAATTAATACTCCATTCATTCTAATTAGAGTAACTTGGCAATACTTTTGAACAATGAATTTTTTTTTTTTCTTAAAGAATCCAACTGCCTTTTCGGAAGTTACTGCGTACACAGTTGTCCTTGTTTCGTTCGAAATTTGCGAACATTCATCGCGTTTGGTGAAATCCCAACAGTGTGAGCGAGCCGATAAAAAAAAGAGAAAGTGGACTCAGTGAATGACAGGAACCGGAGTCCTTCCGTCTTGATCCCGCGGAAGCGGAAAGGGCGGGGGCCAGTTCTGGACCGCCGGTCGCAAATGACCACTGCCCCGCGGAACCACGCACTGGCCTCACCCGCACAAAGGACGTTTTTTGAGCAAAATGTTGCTTTGTGATTTCATACACGAGAAAAAAAAATTCATCGTTTTAATGTAGGCTTCAAGGAGGGATTGTCATGGAGATAAGGACGAGTGTGTTGACAGAGGGAAAAAAAACATTCTTTTTGAAAATAAAGAAGACTATTTTCCGTTTCTATAATAAAACTGTATTCCGTTCTGTTCGTTTGTTTATTTTTTAATACATAGTATTTTAAAAATAAACGAAACAAGCTATTGTGTATTTTGGCTGAAGAGAAAGATTATAGAGATATGTAAACAAATAGTGAGAGATTATGTAAACAAATTAAACACTTGATATTAATGTAACAGGGACTCTAAAATGCTGCAAAATTTGAGTTTTCTGATTTTGCTGGTACAAATAGGGGACATTTCATTGATTCCGTAGTTGTATTATTTATGAGAAGTCCATCAAAAGAATTTTGAATTCTAAATTGAATTTTAGAACTCTAAACAAATAGGAGGGAATGCCCCATCACAGGAAGAAAAAAAATATGTATTTACGTTTTGCTCAAAACGTGGATTTTTTCAAAATTTTTATTTTATTTTATTTATTTATTTTTATGACTTTAGATTCGTTTGTTTACATTTTATTTTTTTCTATAATATTTTAAAAAATAAACGATCTGTTGTGTTTTGGTTGCAAATATTAATTAAGTAAATAAATTGAACTTAATATTAAGGTAACAGGGGCACACTAAAATCTTACAAAATTTGCGTTTCCTGGTTTTTCTGGCAAGAAAAGAGGACACTTCAATGGTTGTAGATCTATTATTTATGAGGTGTTGATCCATAGAACATTCTAAAATTGAATTTTTAAACTATGAGCCTATGTATCACGCCACAGAAATAAAAATGTATGTCATTTGTGTTTAACTCAAAACATGTTTTTTTTAGGTTTCTGAATTCATTTATTTTTTAATACATAGTATTTTAAAAATAAACGAAACAAACTATTGTATTTTAGCTGAAAGTTATGATTATGAATACTTGATATGGAAATTAACGTAACTTGAACACTAAAATGTTTCAAATTTTACGTTTCTGATTTTGCAGTTAAGAGTAGAGGGCGCTTCATTTGATTCCGTAGATGTATTATATGAGAGAAGCTTATAAATAGGAAGAAATAATTAAAGAAACAATTTCTTAGAAACAGTTAAAATTTACGACATTTCGTCTCGTATATCATTTACATGATCTTCTTGTCTTTTTTTTCCTATTAACTTTCCATCTACACCTAAAATTTCATATTTTTTTAAAAAAAATCTTCAATATAAGAGTAGTAAGACTTTTCTAAAACATTTATTCAAGACAATAAGTTATATGATTAATTTGTGTGAATATATATATATATATATATATATATATATATATATATATATATGTGTGTGTGTTAACAAAAATTCCCTTTATTTTTTTTTACTTTTA
This sequence comes from Nephila pilipes, assembly GCA_019974015.1. Lineage (NCBI taxonomy): Eukaryota > Metazoa > Arthropoda > Arachnida > Araneae > Nephilidae > Nephila > Nephila pilipes. Next base: position 10,510 of record BMAW01096234.1, read on the forward strand.
TTTTTTGCGAAATAAAAATACAAATATTGAAATTCAGATACAGAGAGAATACAACTCATCCTTAATTTTGCCGTTATAAGTAATCCAACAAATTTATTTAGAAGAAGAAGAAAAAAAAAAAACACGCATGTGTTTAAAAATGCTAGAAAAATGTAATAAGAAGAGAAAGTAAAAAAAACTTTGAAGAAATATGTCTTCATTTGCATCACGTGAACACTACATGCGTTACCTTATGAAATCCTGTTTCTATATCCTTGACAGATTAGTTACGGTTTTGAGTTAGTGCATCTGTATAATTAGTAGTTACAGAGAAGTATTGCATTTCCTGGTTCTTAAATTCCATTTTTGGAAGTGAATCTTGATGCTAAGGTCAAAAATTACTTTTAAAATGTGATTTTTACAAAGATGTCGGTGCAATTGTAAATTTGATTCGACCAATTTTTGATAAATTTGCTTGTTTTTTTATACCTTAAAAAGTTCAGATTTAAATTTTATATAAAAAAAAACAACTGACCTTTGTAGAAAAGGTCAATCCTTGAAATCATGGGAAATATTCGTTCTAAAAAATGTTCAAAGTTCCAGAAAAAGTTTGCTTCAAAATATTCAGTTTTATTCATATTTTAAGAAAGGTTTGAAAATGAAACTAAAAAGTAAATTAGGAGGAAAAAATCTTTTTGGCAGGAATATGTTTGTGTTTAATTCCTCACGTCAGAAAAGTATCCTAAAGCTTGGAGTGATATGATCAAAGGTGTAGTTTTATATATGTAGAAAAAACAGACTTTTAAATTTATGTATTAAATTAGGAACTAAAAATCTGTTGTAATACGGTTTAGCCAACACCTTTAGTATTGGAAATATTTTCTCCAGATAAATTACCAAATGTAGCAGCTCTTGCTCTTGCTAAAGTACGTTTGTTATACATGGCAACCCTAATTTTTTTACTTCTTTCTTGCTAATTAAGTTCTCGTCATCGGTTTAGGGGTTACAGTGCATGTTCAGACTTTGTAAGGATTTTTATGACCAATCAGAGGGTCCCCCTCCCTGCGGTTGCGTCTAGAACAAGATTGAAACTTTAGCCGGTTGACATGATGACGTGGACGACTAAATTACATGTGTTTTTTTCCCCCTATTAACACGTGATAGTCGGGATGGTTACCAAAGAGTGTGTTAAGCGAACCGCGAGTTACAGAATTAAAATTGTTTGAATGGTAATAAAAAATTCTAGCAACGATATGAATTTTTTGCGTATCTAATATGGTCAGCAAATTGACGGGGTTTATCCTTTTTTTTTCTTAACCATTCACGTACTGTAGATCCATGTCGTAGATTATGTTCTCTGGCTATATCTGCTTGTCTTTCTCCTCTTCCAATTCCTATGATAACACTGAGTTTTTCTTCGATCGTATATGCCTTTTGTTGACGCTTACACTCCTCCCGCAAAATTTTTAATTTTTCAAAAATCTCTCATATACGAAAAAATATATAACGGTTGAACGAACAAAACCAATACAAAATGGTTGAACGTACAGCTAATCTCACTAACAGCTAGATCTTGACAATAATCTCTTAGAAAAAATAATCCTAACTGGAACATTTCACTGTCATATAAAGGGCGATTAATACATAATAGGAAGGAATAAAAGGTATTAATAGGTGCTTTTAACAGGAAATCTTGACGTCGTTCCAAAAAAAAATTAATCCGAATTTCATAAAAAGAAAAAAAATAAGAATTATGACCCTACAATGTCTATAAATGATATTAAAAGCTGTTGCTTATGAAGGGAGCCATAGATCACGTGTAAAGAAAACTCGCGCATGTTAACGGGGTCTGAGAGTATACGAAGTGTGGCTATTAAATAACGTGACTGATGCTGCTACAAAAGAAGTGCGGATGTGCCAAACATAACTGATGAACTTTGTAGCTTGAATTCTTCTCTTTCGAATGCAGTGAATCTCATTTCTGTAAACACAGATCCGTATACCCGTAGCCTTTGTTCGCATTAGAATTATTATTTTCTTTAAAAAATTGTTTGTTTCGCCCGAAAAATGATAAGGGTTCTGAAATCTCACATTAAACTTGGGAAAATCGTTGCTGAAACTGCCTTATTGGAAGAAGAGTAATCGAATTGTTGTGAAATTTCACACGAAACTTTCAAAAAAAAAAATCGCTACTGAAACTTATAATTTATTGAAGAAAGTCTATAGCAATGAATACTTAACGCGTGCACGTGTTTTTGAATGGTTTAGGCGTTTTCAAGATGGTCTAGAAGATTATGAAGATGATTCACGCACGGGTCGCCCTCTGACGTCTGAAACGGATGACATTATAGAAAAAATCGGTCATCTGGTTCGATCTGACCGTTGGTTAGGTATTGGTGCGATTGCTGAGACTGTATGAATTGACAAAAATTCATTCGGAAAATTTTTCCACCAAGACAACGCACCGGCTCATTCCGCATTGTCTATCAAAAAGTTTCTAGCCAAGTACAGCATCTCAGTGTTAGACCAACCACCTTATTCACCGGATCTTGCGCCATGCGACTTCCATCTGTTTCCTAAGGTGAAATCTGCATTTAAATGAATAATATTTGAGTCGTTGAAGCTGCGAAAGAGGCACGCGTTCTGATGGAGCTGACAGAATACCTTCAGCACTGCTTCGAACAATGGAAGATTCACTTGAAGCGTTGTAAGGAAAGAGGAGAGGCGTATGTTGAAGATGATAATAAGTACAGATGTATGAAATAAAAATATTTTTTTAAAGTGTCAGTCTCATTATTAAATAGCCACACCTTGTGAGTAAAGGAAGTCTCTTTGGTATATTTTCAGGGCTTCTGTCCTAGCTCTTTACAACTATTTCGCCTACCGCAATTTCAAAATCTATGGTACAGTTTAACCAGTTAGAATCTAAACACGAGCTTCTTCCTATCGCAATCAAGACAGCAACCAGTGAATTTTTACTCGACTGCCCCCATCGATACTTATTCGGGGTATAAAGAATGATGAATCGCGTGCAGCCCCCTCGAGAGCCCTAATGGCGACAGTTTACAGAGATATCGACTAAGCAGGGGATGATCTGGTGGATGATGGTACACGGGGTGGAACACAGGCCCCTAATGTCACGGTGAATCGCTCCCTTAGGACTTCATTAGAGCGCCTTTCCCCACCGCAAACGGTCATTTATATAAGTCGCATTAGTCAACGCCTTTGGCTGAGTCGCTCACGCGGCGCTTTTCTTTCGTGACTGTTTCTTTCGGGGAGGATTCTCAGTCAAAGATCAACGGAATAAGAAACAAGTGTTCAACTGCATAAAATACTGAAAATGCATTTTATTCAGACTTTGTGATAAGTAATGCAGTTGCAAACAAGATATAAATGTGTGTCATAACCCCAGAATTAGGAGAGTCGTTCAATAAATCCTTAGAAGTTTTTGGCAAGCATCATAACTCATCAGACAGCTGTCTAAGTCTCAGTAACTCGTGACGCCTTTCCCACCCCGAAAATTCTTCGTGATAACTTTTTCAGCTAATGAGATCATCCTCGCCTTCTTTGGAGCAGATTTGTCGGAAACAATTCAGAGTTTTTATCGTTTCTTTTTTTCCTGGATTATTATGAGTGCAGGTCTCCTCGACGCAAAATGACGTAGACAACTCGATAAGGCGGCTATCAAATCTTGATTTGGCAGCAAATCACTATTAAATCGATAACTAACGCTTGAATCAATGTCAAATTTGTTTCGGCACCTTTTAACAGATGGCAGCACCCAATGGTAACAACAATTTACCTTAACGATGTCATCTGTCTTCAAATACGAGTATTTTTGAACCACCTTCGTATGAACGGTTATGTACAAAAATATGTAAAAAAAGAGAATTCAGAACCTCTGAAATATGAGTAGAAGAGATGATAGAGATATTAACATCACATAAATGAGATTAAGACATACTCTTAAAATTGTCGATCGAGTGAGTATTTACGATGCAAGAGCCGAATGTGGCTGAGCTGCGCCAAATATTTGTTTAGAATGTTACTAGTTTAATGAACCAGAATTGTGGAGACGAAATTACGAAAAACGGAATCGGTAAGAAATACATTACGCATTCTTAGAAAATTCACTTTATTGCTGGGGAGGAAGATTACAATAGACAGACTTAATAAAAACCTCTACTTAATCTTAAAATTCTTTTTAATACGATTAAATTCTTTTACATTTTTTTAAATGTGTACCACCATAACCATTTTTTTCTACGTACCCCTTAACTCCCTCTCACCTATCAGGATACACGAGATCATTTAAGAATCGCTATTCTATAATTTAATTTGGAAAGTATTACATAATCTTCAAAGAGTAAGCTAGTCCAACCGATGGCATATAGATAATCTCTTAAATTTAAATCACGATCGAGTGACTTAAAAAAAAGGCATCTAACTCTCAAAATTACCATACCACACCATAGGAGGACTTCAAGACCAATAATGATATTGAAACGATAGATATTTGCAGTGATCTGTACTGTATTCTGTGACTTGATTTAAATATCGTTGTTCACAAAACTCGTATCTTTTGTTACACAGCTACTGAATCCCTAGATGATATCACGTTCGACTGCTAGTCTGAAAGATCTTGAAAAAAGTTCTTAAATATTTTGTGAAAAAAAGTATGCAAAGTTATAAGCAAGTAAAACAATTGGAATCCTTCCTTATTTCATACGGTTATCTGAAATTGATGTCTAAACAGACAAAGAATTGGGATGATAATTTAACAAGTAATATATAAAAAAAAAAGTTTAAGTCAATTCCTACTTAGGTCAACAAAGAAATTTTTTTATTTTAGTTACTTTTTATTTAATAATTACAATTAATATAAATATGTATATACATATGACAGAATCACAATATTATATATATATATATATATATATATATATATATATATAAGTGGCAGAATTTTTTTTTCCCCAACGATCTACACGCTTCGTCACTGACGGTATTTATTCCTAAACTTATATGCCACTAAATATCTTATATAAGAGAAATGTTTTTCTCCCACATAAAACTGAAATTAATTATTTGAAAATCAAATAAAAAAATGTTATGCTTCGACGAGATTCGATCCGAAGGTATGAAAATTCTACGAAGACGCTCTACCAACTTTGCCATAACAAGACAAATAGCATAGTAGAAGCGTTGGCTGGTTTCTTATTCATCCGGGAAATTAAATAGTTGGAATGCAGTTTAACCCAACCACCCTCGGCGACAGGAATTGTTTGACGGTATTTTGCCAAATATGGCTACCCTGGACCGCTTGGCAGGCTTAACGTTCAGCCAAAAAAATTGCTAAGTTTGGCAATTTATGAAATCGCGCCAAGTGTTTGGGCTAAACTGTATTTTCACCAATTAAATTTAATTAATATTTGAAAAAACTGTATTAACATCGAGTGTCATCCACTACAAGTTTAAAAAAAATGTATTTGAACTGGAGTGGATGAATAAAAAGTATTTTATTAACGCTTAAAAATTTGAGCAAGATATATATATATATATATATATATATATATATATATATATATATATAGGGAGAGTATGAACTAATAGTAGGAATTTTAAAAATGGACACTTCCTTATCAAAACATTTGATAGTACTTTCCGATTTACCGAATACAGTTGTACCTTTTGTATAGGACACCTCCGAATATGAGACATCTATATTTAAAAGACAATTCTGTCGGTCCCGATGCTTTTGAATATATAGTACATATATTTACCTCTTATTACAGGACACCTCTACTCAAGGGACAAAATGTCTAGTCCGGTGGGTGATCCTTATTGGGAGATGCTGCTGTATTTTAAATTTTTTTTTCTGACAGCTTTTCTAGTTAGCAGCTGAATATTATCCTATTCATACATGACTTACAACACAAGAATATATTTGGTTCTTTACAGAATATTTTCATTAATAAACAATTCTATTTTATTGACACGTGTGCTTTTTTTAAGCTTTCACAGTACAATTTTACGATGTTAAAATTTCTATAATGATAAGGATTCAAATTATATGCTGTTTTAGTTACAAAAAATATAAAGGATTTTATTTTGAAAAAACTCGCTTAAAAACAGTAAACTAAAAACAAAATGTCTTTAGAAAACACGTACTGCGGTTCTTTGTTGAAGCAACAATGCGGCCAATCTTGATATTGCCCAAATATTCCGCGATTTACAGCTTTCTACTGCCATCTAGTGTTTGTTCGTAAAGTCATTTTTTAAATCAATGTAATGAGCTTTTGTTCAGTAAGATATTCCAAGAGTTTCGGAAACGTATTTATTTCAACCCGAAACAGCCATATAAACGCTAAAATTTATTTATATATATTATTGCTAAAATACGCACACAAAAGGGGGGGGGGCGGAATCATGCGATGTTTACTGATCCAAAATTAGAATAAAGCTACATTGGTCATAACGGATCAGTGTAATACTATTCCTCTCTGACGACTTATTCTCTTATATATATTACATATTTTAAATTTCACAATAAATATGTACTTGAAATTCAATTTAAAAAAAAAAAAGAATCATTTTCTTCTTAAAAAGGCAACACACCTTTCGAAACATCATTTATGATCAAGATATCGATTTTTTTTTTATTTTTATTTGTAGTTTCATATTAAATTTCAATCTTTTATCTTTAAACATCTGTTCGAATTTTGTTTCTATCTTATTTAGAAGATGAGTGACAGCTGTTTTAATATATTACTCGATCTCAAATTTCTCTGGTCGAAAAGGCTCGAAAAAAAAATATTTTTCTTTACTGCAAAACACAACATCTCAAAATGTTACACATCAACGAACCTGAAACTATATGTTTATATGCTTTTCAAACACTTATAAGCAGAATAGATTATTCTTGAGATGTTATATTGAGTAGAAGGGCTTTTTATAATGCAATGAATTGAAAATTACAATGACTTTGAAAGACAATTTCAATGGTCAGAACTCTAACTGCCATAGCTTCCTAAGTAAGGGCTATATCATCAGAATAGAAGTTTATACCCTAGATAAGGCTATGTTCTGTGATATGCAGTTTACAAAAAGTCGATATGTTTATTTTCTCTCGAGTTGCCGTGTTTTGCGAAAAGTGTTAGGTTTTACTCATATTTGCTCAAAATGCCCTTAGGACAGTAAAAATATGCACCAACAAAACTTTTATAGGGTGTTTTTTTAATTATGAAACCCCACAAGGTCATAAAATATGCAATTGTAGACAAAATTTACACTAATTCAAAAAACTTTCTTCGAAGTTTTTGAAAACTATCTTAAGTTTCATAGAAAATTGAGGGTCCTTTTTTCATTCATGATAAAATCTTAGCATTTGGTCAAACACATTTCCATGCATTGGAACACTTTTCCGATAAGACAAAAAAAGGGAAAAAAAGTCAACACAATTCTGGACAAATCTCCACTCAACACTTTTTTGAGGGGGAAGGAGAGAAAACAAATAAGAGGGAGGAGACGAAGGATGAGGAAGAGACGAGGGTTGTATCTGGATGGGAGGGGGGTGGAAAAGAGAGAGGTATTAGCCATGCAGATAGAATACAGTGAAGGAGCGTATATGAGAAGAATGGACTTGTGATGGGGTTTTTTTGCTTCCGGTGCTTTGTGTGTTCACTTCCGGCGAGAGTGAGTAGCACAGGAAGGGCATGGCTACCCTTTTTCTCCTCCCCGCCCCCCCGCCAGGTTTCGTTGCGGCATCGTCAACTATGTGCTCCAAAGCGGGTCGGGGTTCCGCAGGGAAATCCCCCCCCCCTCTTCTCTGTGTATTTTGTGAAATATAGTTTGTTATGGAAAGGCAGTCTCTTTTACCAATGGTCGGGTGGAAAATAAATAAAACATGCATTAATCCCTTTTCTGTGTTATCGATCATGTTTTGAGTGTATTTGAGTATTTTGAGCAAGGAACTGTGCGATTATGGTTTGAAAAAGATGATTTTAAATGCTAAGAAGTAATAAAAGACATTTCAATGCTTGTATATATGGCTTAGAGTTTTTGTTTCAGGATTCAAATATTATAAGTAAAACTGTTAATAGTATTAGTAAATCGTTAAAGCGACAGTACGAACTAGAATTTTTTTTGTTTTTGTTTTTTTGAATAAACGTAAATTTGGTCTACAAATGCATATTTTATGACCTTTTCTTCACAATTAGAAAAACACCCAAGAAAGGTTTTATCAGTGTATAGTTTTACTCTCAAAAGGTCAATTTGTACAAATATATGCAAATTAAAGACTTTCTACAAAACATCATAACTCAGAAGAAAATCAATACGTTAACATTATGAATAAATTGAATATAATACACAATATAACATTTTCTAAGGATTGGTTTGGTTTTCTTAAAGTAGCACTAGAAGCAACATGAGGGCTGTCAGCGACGGACCTCGAACTTTGAGTCTCGGTAAATGACGATGGCGACAAACGAGATGGCATCTCCCACTCCTAATTTCCACACCACGCCACTGGGAGGACTTTGGGCCTCGACAGATTTAACGCGCATCAGCCCCGGTTATACGGCTGGCTTTTAGTGGCATCAAAGCTTGAACCCACGACTCAATGAAATCCTCTGGCTGTAAGTCCGTGACCATGACCTTTACGCTATTGAAGCCACTTGATTGTTCCCTATATCATTGAAATTGTTGATAGTTAATTTCGTTTTTTGGTGCCTGCCAAAAGATGAATAACTGCCTCTAGTCCGCGACTATGACCACAAGCCTACCGCGGCCATCCTTATCTAAGGAATAGACTATCATTTTTATATTACTTAGGAAGCTGTGAGTTAGTTCCAATTCTGAACACTAAAATTTTCTTTAAAAGTCATTGTAATTGTCACTTTATTGCAATATTAAAAAACTTCTACTCCTTGTATAATTATTTGAAAAATATATTTGTAAAATTACAGATTCTTTAATAAATAACATTTCGAGATACTGTGTTTTTTAGTCACGAAAAAAGTCGTTTAGAGCCTTTCCGATCAGAGAAGTTCATGATGACGTAATATATTAAAACAGCTGTAACTCGGCTTCTGAATAAGATAAAAACTTAATTCAAACGGATTTTTAAAGATAAAAGATTGAATTTTAAAATGAGACAAAAATAAAAAATATAGACAGCTTGACCAAAACCCCTTTTTGAAGGTTTATTGATGACGAATATTATAATTTGGATTGATTGATTGATTGTTTATTAACGTCACACTTAAAAGCAACACGAGGACTATTGGAGACGGACCTCGCCAGTTTGAACCACGGTAAAGTGGCAACTTAATCTGGATTCGAACTGTCTCGGACTCGAACCCACGACTCCGACTGAAATGATATCTGATTGCGACTACGACCACTCGGATCATAATTTAGAATTTTAGTAAAGGGACAAGAACTGTGTTCAGTTAAACGTACAAAAGTCCAAATTATTCCACACTGTCAAGGCATCAACTCACAATCACCATGACGTTTTGTGCTAGATGACAAAGGATGATATTGATTAAAATTAATTCGAGGGTAGTTCAGAAAGTACACATTTGAAGACAAATGGCATCATTAAGTTAAACTGTTATTACCTTTGGGTGCTGCCATCTGTTGAACGAAGTCGAAGCAAATTTAATATTGATTCATAAGTTAGTTTTTATTTTGTGGTCATTTGCTGCCAAATTAAAATTTGATCGCTGCCGCATCGAGTTGTCGGCATTGGTGAGACCTGGATCCTTCGTGATGCTCTAAAAACTAAGCAAAAATTCAAAATATTGGTTTGTTACCGGTGAATCTGCTCGAAAAAAAGGAAAAGATGATCTGCCGGGAAAAAGATGACGTAGAAGTTTTGAGATGCGAAAAGTGTAATGACCACGAATACGAGTAACTGAGACTTAGACAGCTGTCTAGTGATTCATGATGCTTGCTGAAAATAAACCATTTACGATGTTACGAGCGCCGTCTCTTGGAATTTCTGGGGACTTTTTGAACAACCCTCGTAGTAATAAATAGGAGTAATAGTACAATATGTTATTAGTATTGAACTTCTTATTAGATCACGAACTAAAACGAGGATATACCTCGATTAGTTCCTTACTGTTCAATGGAAGCGAGCAGAAAAATCTTATTGTTTAAGTTAAATTCGACGAATGCTAAGCCTAGTTTTTAGCACTGTAGTTAATCGCAGAAAAGAACATTGAATCCGTGAATGATTGATTTTTGTCAAATGATAACCTTCTAAAAGATAGAGAAATTTTCAAAATCTTTTACATACAAAATTTACTTTTCTCAGTTTGAAACGAATTGGCATTATTGTTTAGAACTACCCTGACGCAACAAATAATGCGTAAATCAAATCTTTAATTTGTTCTACCTCAGTATAATTAAAATTAAATTAATTTATTAAAGTGGAGCGTTTACTTAATCGGATCCTTAACTGAATATTCTGAAGGGAAATTTTATTTATTTTGGGAAGTCCAAAATGTAGACTTTATTTTACTGAAACCGAGTCCAGTAAAGTTTTAGTGAGGGGATCTGAGTCAGGTTTATACACATGAGATGCGCCTCACAGTAGCAGTTATAATTTAACAGAAAAAAAAAAAGATAAAAATTCAAGCTGGAATTAAAATTGCGAAGCTAGATGCTTTCCTAAATCTAAATTGGCGTTGTCACAAATTAAATCCGTATTAAGATACTAAAAAGGGATGGGTGATAGAGAACATTCCTCTTTTAGAAATGGAATTATCCACAAAATCACTCTTTCATCGTGACAACATTCAAAACTAAATAAATATAAGGAAGAAAAAGAACATTTTTAAATGAAGCTTTCATTTAAAGATGGACTAAAAGCATACAAATAATTTTTTTATGCAAAATAATGTATCATTTATAAAAGCTGCATGAGCTTAACTAAGATACTTAAGCAATTACTGATACATAAAGTACCACAGCTACATTCTAATATGTATGAAATCAGAAGAAATATTAACATACTTCAAGCTTTTAAAAATTATGTATTATTTTACATATAAAAAAAATATTTTTTGACGTTTTAATCCATTAGCCCCTCAAAAGCTTCGTTAAAAATGTTTTTATATTCGTTTAATTATTATTTTTAGTCTAGAAATTTAATACTAAAAAGCAATTTCGTAAGCTATAAGTGTGTGCTAAATTTCAACTCAGGTGAACATTGTTAAGTGCAAAGTTTGGGCTCCCAGGTCACTTAAGTCCATAACTGCTTGAGCATACCATAGCATTGTATTGTCATATTATACATGTATATGAAATTCTAGCTCGATCGGATGCTAGGAAGTGTGTTAAAATTCGAGTATAAAAAGTACAATGATTGATTGATTACTTATTTACATCGCACTGAGAAGCAACACGAGAGCTGTCGGAGATGGACCTTTTTCAAGTGACGAGAGTGACACCTGAGCTAACGTCTCCTTCTCCAAACTATCGCACCATGCCAACAGGAGGACTTGGGACCCCTACCATATTTAACTTGCATTAGCCACGCTATACAGCGAGTCTTTAGTAGCAAAATACAGCGAAAACAACGGCGACTGAGATTTCGCGACCATGACCTCTAGGCTACCGTAGCCATAAAAATTGCAAGCTCAACCCCCTCTCACTACTTGAATATCGTATTGTCAATGGATTTATTTGTGTTTACAGAATTTCAACTCAATCGAAGGATAAGGCGTGGGTTAAAATTAGAGTTCAAATTTTGAACTGGAAAGACATATTTTTTTGCATACATAACACATGGATCAATAAGTTCCGAGACTAACCCAGAGATGGCGCTCGTAGTAAACCAGGTCTTTCTAGAGTACTAACCTTTGCTTGAAACGTGTCAAAATTTTAAGTCGATCGGACCAGAAACAGCTGAGTTATCGAGGTTGGAGTAAAGTCGTTTTGTAGTTTGTTTAAAAAATGGAAAAAAACCGAGTTTAGTGTTCTTATAAAACATTGTTTTTTAATGGGTAAAAACACCGTGCAAGCGAAACAATGGATTGAAAAATGTTACCCGGACTCTTGTCCATCAAAAGCAACGATTTGTCGGTGGTTTGCCGAGTTTAAACGTGGTCGTACCGACACAAATGACGCGGAACGCTCGGGTAGACCTGTGGAAGCCGTTACACCGGAAAATGTGAGTGAAGTGACAAAAATTATAATGAAAGATCGTAAAGTGAAGCTCCGTGAGATGGCTGAGATGACACAGATATCATATGGAAGTGTATTTACTATCCTTCATGAAAAATTGAGCATGAAAAAGGTTTTTTCCAAGTGGGTGCCGCGATTGCTTTCGATGGAACAAAAACAGCAACGAGTCGATGATTCAGAAAGCTGTTTATCGCTATTTACTCGCAACAAAAAAGATTTCTTGCGTCGTTACGTGACCATGGACGAAACATGGATACATCACTACACTCCAGAGTCGAAGCGGCAGTCATCTGAGTGGCGCACAGCTGGCGAAAGCCGTCCGAAAACGCAGCAGTCAGCTGGCAAAGTCATGGCGTCAGTTTTTTGGGATACGCATGGCGTGATTTTCATTGACTACCTCGAAAAAGGTAAATCGATCAACAGTGATTATTATATTGACTTGCTGGTGCGTTTGAAGGAGGAAATCGCAAAAAAAAAACGACCGCACAGTCTCTGGACTTATTTATCTATGTTATACATATGATTGGTTTGATTTGGTTTTATTAACGCCGCAATAGAAGCAACACGATGGCTATTGGCGACGGACCTTGTAAATTTGAACCTCGGTCAAGCGATGAAGAAGACACCTGAGCTAACGTACAAATGGATATAGCAAGATTATAAAAGATATAGTTCACTTCAGCTGTTGCACATATGCGTGAACAACTTCGGAACATCTCTTACGAAGTATAAAACAAAGACAAACATTTAGCTTCAGAATTATTTCCTATCAATACTAATAAAACTAATATACATCATTCTACTCACAAAACTAGCAAAAAAAAAACCAGTGAAAGCAAAACTACACAATTCCCACTTTCGTATTCATTCACATCATATTTTCTCACATAATCCTTCACAATTCAGCGACTCTTTTATCCACCACCCTGTGCATAATCCCAACTCCAAAAGTCTATCAAGCGTGTCCCAAAAACATACGGACTCATCCCCATTCACTGAAAAGCAACAATCAATCCTCCATTCCCACATTTTTTACCCATTCAAAAGGAAAAAACACACACACACACCACCGGACGCTTTAGAGCGCCTCTCCCCCCACCCTTTTTAAAAATGCCGCTAATAAAGCGGTCAATTTTACAGCGATTTGTGACACACATTAGATTTGAGGCCCCATTCTTGTTCGCAAGGGGTGTTTAGTGTGTTCCTAGTGTCCCGTTACACGATAGGGTCCATTGAGGCTTTCCGCATTGGTGGGGAGTAAAGAATGCTTGTCCTGTCATTAGCTCCATTGGATTGCTATTGTGAGCGCTCTTGGTGGTACTATGGACGCCACAACCTGTGAAAAGGTTGGTAATTGAGAGGGTCATGAATAGAAAAGGGTTTTCAACAATATATAGTTCCGAACAATGCTGATGTCTTACTTTGCAGAGTTAAAACAAAAGAAAAAATATTTTTTTTTTTTTTTGCTCTCTTACTGGTTATTTATTAATCGATCAGTGTCCACGTTTTCAAATTTACAAACTTTTTCTATTGCAAGTAATTCGATGAAATTTTCAAACAAAACTAATACATTGGTAAAATACCAGATATTTTTGTAAATTGTGAGTATTAAAAAAAAAAAAAAAAAACTCTGAGAGAAAAGCATATGAAAATAAATTGTATTCTGAACATATATAATGTAAATAAAATTTAGCACTTTTATAATAAATTATAAATGATACTTAAGGCTTCCGTCCAACGGCTATTTTGATTTCGCGAACGTTATGTAAATCCTATGGAATTTCTACTACCAGCCTCAGATCTTTATTATTTTATCTACTTGAATGCAAAAGTAGTGTATTTGAAAGAGCAAAAAATAATGAAGGTTTGTGCGGAATTACATTTCTTCCCCGATTTTTGAAAATATTTCGGAACATTTTTTAAATACCGGTAAACCCACAAACGAATTATTAAAATAAAGGTTTAATGTTAGCTGTTATCTGTTTAAATGCAATAAAATGCACCCAAAAGAGTAAAAAAATAATGAAGGTTTTTACTAATTACATTTTTTTTTCCAATTTTTGAAAATAATTTAAAATATTTTTAAAGACCGGAAAACATACAAACAGATCATTAAAATAGTGGAAGAAATATTGTTAAAAATTGAAGGAGAAATGTAATTCTACAGAAATCTTTATTAAAACTCATTTACCGGCCATTTTGATTTTTTGAATGTAATGTGTAAATTCTATGGAATTCATACAAACGTCCTCAAATCTTTGCTATCTTTCTATTAGTATGCAAAAAAGTGCACCCAAAGGAGCAAAGAATAATGGATGTTTCAACGGAATTACATTTTTCTTCCAATTCTTAAAAAAATATTTTTTTTTATCTCTATTGATGATTCGTTTGTGGGTTTTACTGTTTTTAAAAATTATTCTAAAGTATTTTCAAAAATCGGGAGGGTGGATGTAATTCAGCAGAAACCCTCGTTATATTTTGCTCTTTCGAATGTACTATTTCTGCATCCAAATATATAAAACAGCATGGATTTGAGAACGATAGAAGAAATCCCATAGGATTAAGATTACTTTCACAAAATCAAAATGGTCAGTAAATGGAAGTCTCAAGAAATGCTGAGTTACACAATAAAAATTATAAAAAAAATTTGAAATCAAATACGAAATCTATTTATCAACATGTTTCAAAAAATAAGAATGTAAACAAATAACAGTTTTACACTTAGGTCCTCTAATTGCGTTCTAATTTTTGCACGAAATAATTCCACCGTAGAAAAAAACTCTCTTTCAAAATTCCGAGCTTGTTTGTTTAATAACAATAATCGTACGAATTATTTGAATATATTTCTCCCTTGTATTTTCCTGTTGAAAATACACCCTTTATTCTTATAACAATTTACTGACATTTTCTTGTATGAGTGCCAGAGATCGATTATCATGTATTTATGTATTTGTTTTCATCGATAAGTTACCTTTCATTTATAACGCGGTCGATAAAGATGCGCATGCGCTCCGCACCAAAGCATCACTCTTATTAATCAGTGTTGCCACCATAACGATCGCAATCCTTTGAATAGGAGCACAAAATTATATTATAGTTATGTACATAATTTACAGAATTACGGGTAAAATTATGTAAAATTACCGTTAATAATTTCGGCTAAAATTGGTTACACATTGATATTGCAATTCCCATCTGATATTACACAGCAAATAGTAATTATCCAAATGATCTTATGATTGGACTTTTTTTCAATTTAAAAAAGAGTATTTTCATTAATTGAGTGAAGTTTATTTTTTATTGAAAATTATATAAAAATTGGAAGTTCTTTAAAGAACTATTTTCGAAAATTTCTGAAGTATTTTAGTCACATAAATGATCTCTATCCATGTATACATAATAACTTAGTTTGTTTTGAACTATAAAATTTGCTGTAAAATTACATGAGAGCTTTTGGAGACGGATCTCTTAGTTCTGAACGAGGACGGTACCCCAGCTGGTACCACTAATTCATCTGCACCGATGCAGCAGTAGTCGAATGGTTATGGTCTTGAGATAGTTGCCCGTTATATTCAAACCGTGTATTCGAATAGTGATTCAATTTAATACCAATTACGTAGAATAATTAGGGCTACTACAAATTTTAAACATAAAATTTGGACCCAATATCCTCTCGGGGCTGTTTTGAGAAAGAAGTAACAGACTGAGGCATTGTCTTCTTCGTGTGAGCTTGCCTCAAAACTTCGATGTCCTTTTCCAATAGCCTTCCCTCTAGTACAACATTAAAAAAAGTAAATTAATATGACTTCTATTTCCCCCCCCCCCATCCAAGTTTAAGGTTTGAGTCTAATTTATCATGCAGTGAACCCCATTATACCGCATGACGGACTTTATTTGTGCTATTCGAACCATTACTCCATTCGTTTTGGCCATGGAACTCGCAACCATAACCTTTGAGCTACCGTACCCCTTAAATCAGTTTGAGCCAATATTCGAACCATTCATCCTACTAGATTCGTTTTGACCATGGAACTCGCAACCATAACCTTTGAGATACCGTGCTCCTTGTGACGACATAATATTCCTATTCGCCTCTTGTGCCATAACTAAACTAAATATAGTAACACTAAAGAGTCAACGAGTTATGCAAGAAGACGTTAGACAGATCTCTCACATAATATTTATTCCACAGTTTTGTACTCTAACGACAAATGAAGACCGACTCTTCCAAAATAACGCTCTAGATATTTTTGCCTGTCTCATTAATATCGAATTAAAGTTAGCTTACCACAACCTTCCCGGTCGAAGTTGACTTGATTCTTGGTTTTACCACGATAGCTCTCACCCGTAACCACTCTTGATCTCGTGTGCCACCTGTAAGGCATATCCTCAACGCTAATGACATTCCACCTCTCTCGTGCGACTCTCGCTTTGCTTATATACTTTCCTATCTTCCGCACTTCACTTTATTTCCACCTGCCTTTAATTCATCTAATCACGTTTCATTTTGGTTGGGAAGAAATTGTTATTTATAGCAATCAATATTAATTAAAAGTTCCCAAGGTAAATGAAGTGAAAACCGCGAACAGCCCAACGTCACAACCATAAATCGGTATTAATGCTTACAATAATCAAGTGGACAAGGTCCACGATGTTTGAGTCCAGTCACGAGTTCGAATCTGGAAACGCTGCATAAAATCAAATATTTATTGTAATTATAGGTTGATTCATGTTAAATTTGTAAGGGTTAATACGGTTGTGACGATCGTTCTTCATCATTTAATTCTACTGCCACCTCTTGCCTTTTAATTGCACAGTCAATAACATTTTAACTTCCATTTTAGTTATTCGTTTGGGGATTATCCAGTCTCTAAAAAAATTTTAAAATATTTTTGAAAGTCGGGGGGGAAAAATAAAATCCCGCAGAAACCGTTATTTTTTGCTCTTTCAGGTTCACTTCTTTGCATTCAAATAGATAAAACAGTTTAGATTTGAGGGCGGTAGTAGAAATTCCATAGGATTAACACAACGTTCACGAAATCAAAATGGCTGGTACATGGGAGGCTTAAGTTAAAAATATTTCATTAGTAAAACTCTAATTTTCAGTTAGTGTTGCTGAGATTTACATTGCTTCATTATAAGCAGTAAAAAAAGTTACAAACAAGTTATTTTCCATCCACATCACAGATATCTGGACGTATTTTCCACCAAACCCTGCGTCCTCCAATTACAACTTCCCTGGAAGCCGCTGCCTCTAAACCCAGGAAATCAAGCCCCAAGGTATTAAGCCCCAGTGTTTACTTACCACTTGTCGACAGCCCTCGCACAAGGGTCCTCCATCCTTGTGTGCGAGGGGCTTTACTGAACAACCCCAGATTGATTCACTAAAAGTTTGCTTTGAACTTCTAATTCTGTTTCATTTGTGTTCAAATGAGATTGTAACGCAACGCCCGGGTGCAGAAATTGGGTTGGAGGTGCAAAGATTCAATTGTCGAAGGGAGGGGTGGGGGCGTTCGTTTGCGTAATCGGGTTGCCGCCATATTTGTTGTATTATGTTAGAATCGTTTACCAGCTGGCTTTATTTGGTCTGTCGCAAAACGTACTGGCGAAGAAGCGAATGGTTTTTGTTTGGGTTGAAAACAGTCTGTGGCAGGTGTTTCTCGTATTTGCGACCGGCAATTAAAACAGTTTGCATAAAATATACTCTGAAATTATCGAGAAATGTTGATGTTCTACATGTATTTCGATTGATTTAAAGCACAGAGACTTGTAGAGGTTAAGTGTTCATAAAATGCTAAAATTGGATTATTTTTCGAAATCCATGAGATGCACGAACGATCCATAATATGGGTTTATATTGAAATCCAACTGATTTTGAAAAATATTCGTAACTTTTTGAGGCGTTGGCCATTTTATCAATGCATACTTAAATGGCTCTTTATGATTTAAAATTTAAAACACATATATATATATATATATATATATATATATATATAGTATTTTCATAAATTATTTACTTAAATTTAAGCATAACTCTAAGACACAAAAGTCTTTCAATAGCATCATTGATAAAGAAGAAAAATTTCGAATTGTGTATTTCATTTTTCTTCTGGAAACAATATCCAAATATTTACCCTAAATGCTCATTTACTAAATGGATTATCAAAATAATCTAAACTTTATGAGTTTCTTTGTTATTAAGTATAAAAAATATTATTTTAAAACATATTGATTTTCAAATAAAATCTCGATCGAAATACAACTGTTATTAATCCTGTATTTTCACTACTCAAAATAAATGTGACACATATCTATTTGTAAATTTTAAAAAAAAAATAATTTAAAAAAAGTTCTATGCAAAGTTTTGCAAAATATAGATTTATCCACCTAAGGTGAGCTTTTCTTAATAATTATTATTAAATTACTCAATTAAATATAAGATTAAAATAAGTGATGAAATATTGAGAAATGAACAACAGTAAACTTTCCTGATATTAAAATTGAAGCAAACGATACATTATTACATAGAATATGTTAAAGCTGAATGTAATTAAAATCGAAGCAAACGATAAGAAATTGAAAAGTGATTTGGTGCGACAAAATGCTCCACTTAAAACAATAGCCCCTGGGGTTGCTAATTTGAAATTTCTCACACAAACCAATTTTTAAATCGAATAATTCAAAATAACTGGAA
Organism: Nephila pilipes; assembly: GCA_019974015.1. NCBI lineage: Eukaryota > Metazoa > Arthropoda > Arachnida > Araneae > Nephilidae > Nephila > Nephila pilipes. Next base: position 29,384 of record BMAW01096234.1, read on the forward strand.
TAAAAAATTAATGAATAAAAAAAATTTAATTCAAAATAGTTCTGATATATTTGAATCATATTGTATTTAGGTGTACGTTCTTTTAATTTAATTGCAAAATTACAAAAATTTGTCGTTGTTTATCACCCTTTCTATTATTTTCCTCCGTTCAGGTATTTGAGACATTAAGGTACTTTGGATTATTTTTGTTTTTGCTGTTGAAAACAACACAGAGCTTTTTTTTAACCACAATTTCATGATATTTACGTAACAATATTATTTTAATTTCTCTAAAATTTAACTTTCTAGTAAATTATGTATACAAAGTTAAAATAATCTATTAATATTACCATCGTATATCAATTATTTGTTTAAAAAATTCAGATAACATAACATATACATAACAAAGAAGAATGACTCTTTTCTAAGAAAGTTGCTCTTTTTTTTTCCTTTTAAGAAACATTGAAGACATCACCATTTTGGGGTAAAATTAAGCACATAAAAGGTACTCGAACTGTTTCTATTGCTTTTGTTAAAGAAGTCTTATTTAAATAAAATTAGTATGCTTGAACACATTTTGCATACCTGATGAATGGATTTAATTAAGAATAATTTGCCTCATTCCTATTACACCTCAAATATGAATAAACCACCAACAGGAATATCTTAACCATTACTTGGATTCCTTTAATGGAGGCAGGTGCTTTAGATGCATATTTATTTTTAATAATATTTTCAAACAAGGATATAATATTTCACATAGATATCTGATATCTTTTTTTTTATTTTCCGAAACGAAATCGTCAGTTCTGTGATATTCCTCTAACGCGCAACTTTTTTTTTTTTTCAATCAGCAACTTCAATCGGTGATTTTATCAAAAAAGATTTTCATAATATTGAAAACCT
>BMAW01096237.1:0-11863 GCA_019974015.1 Nephila pilipes
ACTTAATTTTCAAGTTCATATGTCATCAAGAAATTTAATCTCTTCAAGAATGTGTTGATTATAATAATTTTAAACACCTTTTTCAAAAATAAACACTAAAAAAATATTCATTTCATTTTTAAGTCACTTATTATTATTTTTTTTTTATCTAAATATACACTAAATTTGATTTTACAATTGACATAAATAATAAATTTCCTATTAAAAATTAACAAAGAAAATCAAAATTGTTAAATTTTTTTTTAGATGATGCTTAATTTAGCATAAAAATCATACATATATATATCAAACTTAATTTTTATTTATAAAAGAAGAAATGAAGTAATTTATATCTCATTCTATGTAACTAACAAAATTTCATTTTAATAAATTAGCAACTACTATTCGTAAATAATTTGTGAAAAATTCGTTTTTTATAATTATTTTGTTTTTGATGGCTATTGATGCTTTATAAGTTCTCTTCAAATACTTTTGACTAATCATCATTTTGAAAGAATTATAAAAATGTTGTTCTATTTTGCATCCTATCAGAAAATCCTGTAGTTGAAGAATATTGAAATTGCTTTTTACTTATGAACAAAAATGTGTGGGGTATAAAATATTATAATGAGATGGTTTTAAAAATCCTAAAATTTAAGGAGTTTACTTATCATCATTTTTAATTAAATTCATGGAAATTAATAGCATTTATAAATGCATTTTTACATCAATCTTATACAGAGAGAAGCAAAACAAATTTAAATCCTTTGCATTACTTAGAAATAAAAGTTAAATAAACTCAAAAATATGATATTAATAAATTAAATGTTAAAATTTTGTTTATGAACATTATTTCAAAAAGGATAATTATTTTCAATCTATTACCTGTTAGTCAAATTGATGATTTCAAATTTTGATGCTGAAAAATGTAATCTTGTTGTAATATATAGCTGTGATAATTTTGCTTTAACCAACGTTAATCAATGTATTTTATGTGACATTATTTGGTGAAGATTATACGTTGCATGGCTTATTTTTATTCGAATGACATTTTTTTTAATATGTAAGATTTCGTCAGAACAAAATATAAAGTTTTATCCGCAGGTGCAGTTAGAAATCTCCCTTCCTGTTCATCTGGAAATTAAAAAAGAAATTAAAAAAATATTTAATCGTTAGAATAAAAATGTAGTAGCTAAGTCTTATATTTTCCTATATCACTTTTTTAAAGTTAAAAAAAAAAAGAAAATAATTTGTCAAAAACTACAAACCCTCAAAGTAAATAACGTATTTTATTTATAATTACCATTTAGTCATATAAAATGAAACGGGGGAAATAATAGCAAAATTATTTATTTTGTTATCATTGTTTCCTTTTAGCGATAGATTTATGATTAAATTCTTATCAAGTTAATTCAAAATTTTTTGACAAGTTATTATAATTACCCTCCAAATTAAAACTGACATTTGGAGCCATTTCGAAGACATTTATTTGCTGATGTCTTCGGAATTCGTCCTCATTTCTTTGTTATTATTTTATTTAATCTTTAAAAAATTCTAGATAGGAGAAAGAGTCATACTCTCTCTTAGATAAAGTAGGAAAAGTTGTTAACAAGTCAAATAAACACCATCAGATGATTTTATGATAGGGGGAAAATATTCAAATACTTCTGGAAATTCTCGTAAAATATAAATTGATTCTCTTTGAACGAGCAATGGATACCAAACGGTGCCGATTTGAATAAGAAACAAGCTTGAATACTTACTCGTTAGAAATACTTCTTATAGAACATTTTTGTTTCTTTGAACACGGAGAGCGGATGTTAAATTTATCGTCTTTTTTAAACATTCGAAATGGAATTATTCGTTCAAGAACACATCGATTTTTTTTTTCTAACTTTTGGAAGGATTTCCACTATTTTTATTTACGCCAGAAATCAAAGAATAAATTTTTGCAGGGACAGTAAGAAAAGAAAAAGAAACAAAAACCTCAAAGATTTTAAGATTTAAAGATTTTACTTGCTTCACATTACAAATGTCAACTTTTATGAAGTTATTAAGAAATTTAATACTAAAATAAAATCAAAGTAAAAACATATATGGTTGTATGATCAGTTATAATATGAAGAGATTTTTGTAGAGTTGTAATAAATAAATTATCCGACAGTATCAACAGAAAATCATTTAAAAAATTGATCGGGGGGGGGGGGGGACCAAAATGCGGGAGCCCAAATCTTTTTTGCCATTTCGTTTTATTTATTTGACGAACTTTACAATGTTTGACAAAAGTTGAAATATCTCGATACCCAATTATATTAAAGAGTGATTAAGTTATCATTTTTTGAGTACCTGGATGTCTAAATAATTCATGAGCATTTTGTAAAAATTTTCACCTGAGTGAAAAAGGTACAAACTCTTAACCAAACTTTTCTCTTTAATGGCTTGTGGTTAGTATACAAAGTGAATTCGCAGCTTTCTTGCATATGTTTGAAATATTTAATGGATAGATAAATTTCCAGAAGTTCCCCATCGTATGTACTCTCATTTTGCTGTGTGTGGTTAAGCTTCTTGGAAAAAAATCCAATTGGTTTCCAACTACCATTTTCAAGTTGTTGTAAAACCGCACCCACTGCTGTATTTGAAGCGTCTGTGCACAACGAAAGGAGTAATTCTGGATTTAGGTAGGACAGAACAGCAACATTTTGCCAAATCATTTTTACATTTTTCAAACTGCTCAATAGCTTCCTTATTCCAAGTTATTTTCCGATTGTCTTCTTTCTTGGCTCCTTTTAAATATTCATGTAAAATGGCTTGAATACTAGCGGCGTTCTTAAAAAAAACGACGGTAGAAATTAACCATTCCAAGGAAAGTCCATAATTGATGAACAGTTTCAGGCAGCTTAATATTGTGAATAGCTTTTACTTTCTCAGGAAGAGGTTTTGATCCTTCGCTTGTAATTAGAAAACCTAAAAAACTTCCAGTTCTATCTCCAAAGACAGATTTAGAAATATTAAGTCTCAATCCATATTTTTGTAATCTGTCAAAAACTATTTTTATGTGTGTTTCGTGTTCTTCTTTCGTAGTTGACGCTATTAATACATCGTCCAAATATGCGAACACAAAAGTTAGTCCTCTAAATACCTCAATGATAAATCTTTGAAAGGTAGACGGAGCGTTGCCCAAGCCAAAGCTCATTACATTAAATTCATATAAGCCGAAGGGTGTTATTGTAACAGTTTTTTGCTTATTATTTTTTGCTTCATGAATAGGAATTTGGAAATATCTCTAAGAAAATCAATTTGAGGAAATATTTGAGTATTCTTTAAAATGGGGTTGAAATCTTCAAATCGGGGCATAGGATAACGATCTGGTAATGTTTGAACGCTTAAACGTCGGTAATTACCACATGATCGGAAGGAACCATCTGTCTTAGGCACCATGTGAAGAGGGCTGGACCATTGCGATTTAGATGGCCGATTAATGTCATTTTCTAACATGTACTGGAATTCCAGTTTTGTTATTTCTAATCTTTTGGAATCCAGTTGTCTAGTTTTGGAATAAGTAAGTAATCCTTTTGTTGTGATATAATGCTCAGTATCATGTTCAAATTTAGATACTGTCACATTAGGTTTAGTTAAATTTGGGTATTGTTGTAACAAATTAGCCTATTTAGAATTTTTATCCAAAGTACTAATAACATCATCAACAGATACTGTCGTTACATGGTGTCGAATGGCCAAATTAGTTATTCCATCAATAATTTGTTTATTATGAATATCTATTCAGAGTTTAAATTTTTTCAAAAAGTCAGCTCCTATTATAGCTTTATCAACTTTAGCTAATATAAAAGGAAATTTAAATTCTCTTCTAAGTCCTAAATTTAATTTAAATTTAAATCTAAGTCCTAAATTTTAATCCCATAAGTAGGAATTTCTGTTCCATTCGCTGCATGTAGCTTAAAATAATCTACTGTTTTATTTCGATGAGTTGCAGGAATAAGACTAACATCTGCTCCTGAATCAACTAAGAACCGCATGTGGCGTGCCTCGGCATCCACCTAAACTTCCCTTGACTGGAATCAGCCTGCGAGCAGAGAGAAGTGAACTGAGATGAACAAACACTCAAAAATCTGTCTTTACCTTGGACAGTCACAGCACACTCCTCTATCTGACTCGCACGAGGCAACAACACGCGCTCTTCCTTTTATTTAATTTTCAGGCATTAGCCGATGTAGTTTTTAGTAATTTTTATAATGTTCTATAATATAAAAATGTAATTGAAAATATGATTAACCTTTTTTATCATGAATTATTACTATTTTTATGACGTGGATTAAACATTAACTAGATTCCCACATCACGCCTTACCGCAGTCCTGTGTTTTTGTTCTTTACAAATAAAAGAAACTCGTGGCTTTCATTAATATCAGCAACAGTGGTAGCCACTATTCCTGTAGCATCATGGAGTTTCTCGACTTTTCTCTCGAAGCACATGGCGAATAACATTTCTCGGGCCGACGACGTTCACCAAATTTAAAATATAAAAATAATATTTACTTTTCAGATCAGATCGCTTAATGGAACGACTGCGACTTCGAGATATATTCCGGTGATGATTTCTAAATCTGGATCTAGAACGGTCATTTATTTGTATCTTATCAATTATTTGTTCTAATGCAGCTATTCGAGCAAATAAAACATCATTATAACTAACATTAGGCGAAGCAGCACAAACTTCTTTTTCAGATTTCATCTCATGAATTTTATCAGGCATTATAACCAGTTTGTCTAAACTTTCTTCGCTTGCGAGAAGAATGTTTCATATAAAATCAGGTATTTTATCGAGCCAAAAAGATTTTAACACTTTTTCTGAAAAATAGTCTGCTCCTAAATTTTTCATAATCTGCAGAAGCTGACTTGGCTTGTAATCGTCAAGATCCAATCCAGTAACAATGTGCTAAATTCTCTTGTTTTCGCTTTTCTTGAACATATTTAAAAGTCTTTCTTTCACCAGGCCATATTTATTAGGCTTTGTGTCCTTATGTCCCATATGTATTCAACATACTTCGGTTCAAGCTGGGATATTTTGTTGCAAGTTGAATTTAGTTTCCTCAGTGGGGTTATTTTATTGATTTGAAACTGGGCTTCTACTTGATAAAATCAAATGTCTGGTTTTTCTCGCCAAAAAGGTGGAATTTTAAAGCTTACTTTATTTGCTTCGGCCTCCGTACCAGTAGTTGTTTGAATCTTAGATTCTCCACTTTCTGTAGTCATCTTAAAACCAGGGTCACCAATTGTGTTGTTCGTGTGCTTATAAAAATGAAGGCAAGCAAACTTACTACATTATAAATAATATTATTCAATTAACAGCAACGTATTTTTATTTTTAAGCGCTAGTATCGTTTTAGAACAACAACATTTAAATTGAGTAGTATGTTTGTTGAAGATAACAATCAGTGTTGTCAAAGTTATGTTGCTAGCGTTAAGGCTCTCTTCGAGTGATTCCGAAAGTAAGAATCGATGAAAGCTCCCTCTACTGAGAGAGGGGAGGGGGCGTTACTTAGTGCGGACGAAGTACTCATACAATACTGGTCATATAGAGCAGAAGTAAATAGTTCTCTCATAAAAGAAAAATTACAAGCTTTATTTTTCTTAATTTTCATTATTTCGCTTGATTTCAAATTGGAAACTTCTTAAATGTTTTTTTTTCAATTTTGCTCTAATTTTTTCCATTTTCTCATATTTATATTTTGACAGCCATCATGAAGTTTGACAATGACGTCAGAGGATAATAAATATTTCCTCTAGACAGGCTCAAAGAAGCAAGTGTTCCAACTTTCTTCCCAGCCAGGCGTACGATTCTTCTCGTACCTCTCCCCTTTTAAAACTATAGAAAAAAGATAGTTATTTGATCTGTGTCATCCTTTTACACGTCCCCTACAGGGACATATTTCGAGGGACCATCCCCCCGCTCTGCACATGGTGCACTACGGATTCTCCTGTAAGGAGAAGAGGGGTAAGGAATATAGCTTAAGGTTACTCCTCGCCCTCAAAAAGCAACTCTATGAATTTCTTTCCCTCGTGAAACTAAATTGCCCTACCGTGTAGTTCAAGTAATTGAAAGCTATCCTAAATTAGGAAGAAACTGGCTTTTTCATTGCTTCAAAAATAATAATTCTTCACGTTCGTTAACTTTTTTTTTCTTACTCCTTTTTTCACACCTTCTAATTTCAAAAAATCGGTTTATACTATTTCATGTTTTTAAAAATCGTATCACTTGATTTATAAAAGATCAACAACACTAGTGAAATATCTTCATCGTATACTGAATAGGAAATATTCCAAGTTTTGTGCACATTGATTAACTATACAAAAAATAATTTTTTATATAATAAAAAGTTCTATGCAAAGTCTTACAAAAAACAGATTTAGCCACCCAGGGTGCGTTTTTTTTTTTTTTTTTTTTTGTAATTATTATTAAGGTATTCGTACACCTTCGGAGAAAATTTTTTGAAATACATTTATATTTGCTACCAAAATATTTTTTAATGCTAAAAAATAACCTAAAACTATGAAAAACACATTTAATAATCTGTTTTTAATTCAAAAAAAATTGAAGTGGACAACATGGTGAAAATAGTACATAAATTGATTATCAGAATAACGCTCATAATTCAAAAGTAAACAAAAATATCATTATCCTGTAAATTTTATGGTATTCATCATAACAGTTTTGGGGGTTGGTACTACTTTCATGATGAAAATCATACTACCACAATTTTTATTGCGTTTCGAGTCAAATAACAATGAAAAATGAATAAAAAAAAAGTTATAAAAATATATGATTTACACCTTTGTTACTAAAACATATCAATTTTACAACAATGAAAAAAGTAGGGGTTCTTAAAAACTATATGAAGAAGAAACTTGCAAAATTTAATTTAATTTGGTTCTTAACATTTTTCTGATATCTACGTTGCCATACATGAATATGTCGAGAAAACTCATTTTGAGAAAAATCAAAATCAAACTTTCAGATGCAATTAAAAATTAGCTTCCGAGTAAAATTCAAATCCCTGTAACTTAAGCTCTAAATAAGGTATAAGCAGAATTCAAACACTATTAGAAAGAAATAAGTTTAAATAGACTTTAAAATTAGAAAATCGAACATTTTGACTAAATTTGATGTTTTAAAGGTATATGGATACACGTTAAATTACTCAATTAAATATAAGAATTAAAGAAAACGACGAAATATCGATAAATGGACAACAGAAAGCTTTTCCGGTATTAAAATGAAAGGAAACGATAAGTTATTAAATTGAATATATATTTAAGCTAAATGTAGTTAAAATTTGAAGCAAGCGATTAAAAATTGAAAAGTGATCTGGTTCGCCAAAATTGATTCAACAATAATAAATCCTCTTCGGGTGGCTAAAAAGCTGATACCTGGTCAGAACAACTTGCTGTAATGTATGTCAGTATGTGGTTGTACTAATTGAAACAATTATTAGAATTTTTTTGATAATTGTGTGTCCAATTCTAATTGCCCCAACAGGAAAGAAAATTTATATTAAGGCACTTGCTTTTATTAGGACTTTGATTTTTATACCGAAAAGACACGGATTGTAATATATATATATATATATATATATATATATATAAATAAATAAAAGTTTTAAAATGATTACCTTAACTCAGTTTTCGTTTTTAGTGAAACAATTATCTATAACACGGGTATTCAACCTTTTACACTTTGGGAACCCTTTAAGCATAACGTTTTCTTGAAGGAACCTCTTGATCAAAGTGCAGAAAAAATAGAATATCAAAACTTTATCCTACTCTAATTTACAAAACTATTACTGCATCTTTTTTTTTTCATCACAACACAAACTTCTTGATAAGATAATGAATGAAAAGGTAGCTAATAGCGTTTCCCCCCCCCCTAAAATGTATTCTATCATTAAATAAAAGCAACAATATTATAAATTAAAACAAATTGATAAGAAAGAAGATTTTTAATGACTCGGCTGTGATTGTTTTTTTTTTACTGCAAAGTATTTTAACATACGAAATAATTGAAATCTACAATCTAATGCCCTGTTGCCGGTCAATTTATAAATTTGAGAAATACCAACTGAGCCAAATAATGGAGACTAATATGTGACCTAATGTCTCTAAATTAATGTATTTGAAGCACGTGACTTTTATGAAATTTAAGAACTTGTTTTATCCAAAAAATATTTATTTATTACTTATTTTTTATAAGCAAACTGCATTTAAGAATTCGAAATTGTATAAAAATTACAAAAATAAAGGCTTACAAAAATTAAGATAACGATACTTTTAATTTGTTACAGGTAATCACGTTACAGTATCATTAACATCACATGTATGCATCAAACACTCACGATAGAAGTTTATAAAACACAGAATGTACAAACAAAAGAATAAATAGTATGCATGTCAAACATTTTTATTAAAAGATACAAATTTTTTATTTTATTTCCAAATCAAAGGCAAAGAAACTATAGTAATGAGACAATGAACGCAGTTACAGGTGTCGTTAACTTTATCTAACCTTTGTTAATTTTTCTGAAATCAGTCGCTAAAAAGTTCATGTTACTCTAGTACGTCATTAATACAAACAAATAAATAAGAAAATATAAGTTTTAATAAATCATATTTTTCTAAAAATATAGTGCTATTTAATAAAGAAAAAAAAAGACAAAATATGGTAACTAATTTTACGAACTTTATGGGAAAGCTATATTCTAAGATACTTCATATAATCTTATTCTACATTTATATTCAAAAAATAATTAAATCAATCTTGAATTATAAATTTATCTCAATCAAGAGACTTTGCCCACACAATCTCCAATTAGCCAAACAAAGTGGATCTACATAAAACAATGGCCCCTTTAGTGGCTAATAATAGTAAATCAATTTTAAAATCATTTGACCACAAAACGTTCTAAGAAGGAAGCCACGAAAGAAAAAACGTAGTTAGAAATTCTCGAGGCAAAATGAATAAATAAATAAATAAAAAAAAACTGCCTCACAGCTTAAAATTCTGAATAATGTTATTTATTTTCAGTCAAACCTTAATTCCTGTTTATATATGATTTAAGATAATACATAAATAGACAAGTAAATAAAATATTTAATTTAAATATTTGTTTCCCATCAATCCGATAAAAAAAAATTGGGCGAAATTTCTGACGATATATTTTTGAAAATTGAGTTCATTAGTGGTGAAAGCAGGTATCAAACCTATATTGCATATATTTAATTTCAATACAATAAAAAATTCAGGAGAAATGTATTATGACGCATTTTTGAACGCCAGTTCGTTACTAGCGGAAGCAGACGTAAAATATGTACGCAAAAACAAGTTAATTTTTGAAAAGTGGTCAGGTACGACTTTTATAGGGTATAGAAAACAATAGCCCCCTTGAGTGGCTAATATTTATTGGTAGAGCTTTATTCATATAATATCCACTTAATAATTTTCATTCTGCATTAGTTATTAGACTAAAGAGAGGGAAAAGGCTTATTTGAGGTCGAAATCTGATAACAAAATTTGTAAGGATTGAATATTTATTAGCGTCGCAATTGGAAGAAACATGAAAGCTATTTATTGTTTTTAAATTTGAAACACGGTTGTGGTACTAGAAAAATAGGCATCGAACATTCGATTCGACTAAAACATCACTAGCCACAAAATAGCAAGCATAACCATTTGGCTACTCCATACACTGTTTTAATGCAGTAAGATAATGCTTCCGTTCTTGAAAAATGTTTATTCGTGTAAAATTTTTTACATATCTGAGAACCAGAATAATTTTTTTTTTCTATATTCTTCATTTAATCATAAAAATTCGATATATTTCAATCTGATTTCTGCATATGGAGTTTTGAAAAAAAAAAGTATTAAATGGTCACGCAATTTTTCCACTTAAATATAGTTAAAATATTTTGCGGGTAATCTCTTGAATAAGTATATACAGTTGTGTCAATTGAAATAAAATAGTTACTTTCGGGTTTTACTCGTGAATTTCAATTCTGGAGGTACAAACAAAGATTGCTGCACAACAGATTTACAATATCTCCACTGGTATATTCAAAACGTATCTAAAATATCTATTGTTCATTTTAATAATAAATGAAGTAATTTGGATAGTGTATTTTTTTTAAAAATACTCAGTAAAAATAGCATAAAAAACGAAGGATTACTTCTTTTTTTAAGAAATCGTGTATGAAGCTTACTTTTTAAACACTGTGAAATACCACATAGATATCTGTATAAGCTGTACAAACTTTCAACTGTAAATAAAGCTTCAAAAGAGGAATTCTTAGATCACCAACTACAAAATTCCTAGAAATCGGCCAACTTCCCTTCCCTGAGGATCGTAAATCTTTTGTCAGCGTGTCTTTACCATGTATTCTTGCGCACTGAGGCGGGACTTTTAATTTTGCTTTCCCCTCTTTCCTTGTTTACTTAGCTGTCTCAACAAATTACAAGCAGCGAAATAAATTAATTTTTTTAAAAAACATATGCATTTGAAAGAGCATAAAGAAAGGAAGGATTCTGTGGAGTTACTTTTTTTTGTCCGATTATTCAAAGTATTTTTATGACCAATTTAATGCGCCGGATACAAATTTTTAGTCTTTAATAAAAATTTAAAAATACTTGCAAAAATCGGGGAGGGGGGAGTAACTCCACAGAAGCCTTCCTTTTTTAATACTCTTTAGAATGCACTTTATTCCATGCAGTTAAAATATATATTCTAGAAATGAGACTTAAAGTAAGTAACTCCATAGGATTAACATTAGGTAGGAAAATTCGTGGTGGCGTATTGGCGGGAGCCTTAAGGCTCCCTTCGAGCGATTCCGAAACTTAGAATCGACGAAAGCTCCCTCTACTGGGAGGGGGGAAGGGGCGTTACTTAGTGCGGACAAAGTACTCGTACAATACTGGTCATATGGAGCAGAAGTAAATAGTTCTCTTATAAAAGAGAAATTACAAGCTTTATTTTTCTTAATTTTCCTTATTTCGCTTGAATTCAAATTAGGAACTTCTTAGATGCTTTTAATTTTTTCAATTTTGCTCTAATATTTTCCATTTTCTTATATTTATGTTTTGACAGCTATCATGAAGTTTGAAAATGTCGTCACAGGGTAATAAATATTTCCTCTAGACAGAACTGAAAGAAGTAGAGCTGTTTCCCCACCTCGATTCTTCCCCTTCTATCTCCCCCTCCATTCAAAACAAGAGAAAAAGGGGGTAATTTGATCTCCATCGTTGTATCTTGCAAGCTTTTGCGGTAGGAATCGGTCCCTCCTGAGGCTAAATTGCCCTTCTGTGTTGTTCAAGTGTTTGAAAGCTATCCCAAACTAGGAAGAAACTGGTTTTTTCATTGCTTCAAAAATAGTCATTCTTCCCTTTCGACAACTTTTTTTTTACTCCTTTTTTTCATGCCTTCTAATTTCAAAAAATCTGTTTCTACTATTTCATTTTTTTCAAAATCGTATCACTTGATTTATAAAAGATCGACAATGTTAGCGATATTCCAAATTTTGTGTTTACTGATTAATTATATGAAAATAAATTTTAATATAATAAAATGTTCTATATACAAAATTTTGCCACCCAAAGTGCGCTTTTTTTTGTAATTATTATTAAATTACTCAATTAAATATTAGAATTAAAGTAAACGATAAAATATCGAGAAGTTGACAATAGTAAACTTTTCCGATATTAAAATTAAAGGAACCAGTAAATTATTAAATTGATTTTATTTTAGCTAAGTGTAATTAAAATCAAAGCAAACGATAAATTATTAAATTGAATATTATATCAACTATATGTAATTAAAATTAAA
>BMAW01096248.1:0-13720 GCA_019974015.1 Nephila pilipes
TATGTATGTGTATCAGTGTGTCATCAAATTGTCTATTGTTAATTTAACCAACTTCCCATCAAGCTAGAGCTCTGAAATTTTGGTAACCGTTCTTATTTGCCTAACAATGCAATATTTAGATATTTGCGACCAGTTTTAACTAATATTTTAATAATTTTTTTAATACACTTTGCCACCCTATAAAAACGTTGTTTTTAAAAGCGTTGGTTTTTATTTTGAATTATTTCAACAAATGGCAAGATAAATTTTATTTAAATCTCTAAGGCACTTGATTCATAATAAGAGCTTGCCTAAGATGCTCTTGAAAGATTATTTGATTGATTGGAATTTTCAAATTTCTCAATAGGTTGCAGTAGCAGAATTGTCAAAGTCCCGAGCTCGGTGTCGCCATTGTTTTCGTTGAAAAATAAATTCGATTCCTAATCTTACCAATGATTTGTAGTTTAATCCTATCATGTGTAGCGGGGTTCATGCACTTTAAATCAGCCTAGCAGTTAAATCCTCCTGTTCAAATTGTTGGCGCATGCGCGCCAACGTCATGCGCGCTAATACAGATATTCTGCTCTTCAGCGCTGAACAGGCAGATGAGAACTTTCTGTGGAATATGCGAGACGAGAATTTTTCTCTGTAATACGTTGACGTGAGCAATAATGGAACTCTAATATTATGAAGCTCACAATTATAAAATAATTATAATTTTCTGCGTTTGTAAATAGCTTATAGATGTAGTGTGGTCAAATAAAAAGTAAAAAGGAAATAAGCGTAGCTGGTCCGTATATAAAATAAAAATAACTAAAATAAACATTTTGGTCCGTGGAGCCGGAGCGATCAGTGAACTATGGAAATACTAAATAGATCAAAAAGTACCTTGAAAGGTAAAATTAGCAGAATTGAAATTTTTATTAAGAGTGCCAACGATGAAACGATTCGGTTGAAACGAAAGTAAAGCTCAAAAATGTTTTTGCGCTACAAAGAAATATTGAGGAACTGCGCAACAACTATTGCTCCATTTCAAATGTGAAAAATGCAGAATTGGCTTCTATCGACGAAGAGCTCAATCTTCTTGAAGAACGCCTCGAGAAATTTGAGGTAAGAATTGAAATTATTCTTAACTCCTCTAAGAAATCAAGTTCTGGGGCAGATAATGATAATTTCAAAATCAAAACTAAAATACCCCCTTTACTTTTACCCAAGTTCGCGGGAAAATATAAAGAATTTAGTTCCTTTTAAAGTCCAATTTGACGATTTGATCACAAATAATTCGTAACTGAGTCAGTCTCAGAAGCTGTACTACCTCAGATCTTGTTTAACTCATGAAGTAAATTATTTGTGTAGTAATTTTGATTCTCTATATGAATTTTTAGAAAATAGATATGAGAAAGAATGTTTGATAATCAATATTCATATTCAAAACACTTTGAAATTTGATAAAATACAAAATGAAAATTCCACAGAAATTAGAAATATGATTGATTGCGTTCAAAAAATATACGTGCATTAAAAGTGCTTAAATATGAGCAAAATAAATTTTCTGATGTTTTACTTATTAATATTCTTGTTGAGAAACTTGATAGAGAATCGAGAAGAAATTTTGAATTATCTCATAAATCAAAAAATGTTCCAACATTTGAAGCATTCTTGCAACAACGGGAATCCGTTTTATTGTCTGTCGATAAAATTCCTAAAGTTAACACAAATAAATTTTGTGCCAACAATTCTAAGCCAAAGGCTTTCATATTGAACTTTTTTAATATTTCAATTTCAATTCTTTTCCTTTACGGAAAAAAAATAATTCTCTTTCAGATCTTCTCTCCGAAGCTCCGCCCTTCATGCGCAGAACCTCCGACTCGAGTGCTCCACGCAACCAACATTCTCGCAAGAAGATTGGCTCTCTCTTCCTCCTACCTCGTTGACGTTGACGTCGACATTGAAGTTCAATGGACGCCCAGAGTAGTGGAGAAAGTCCTTGTTGATTTTGGTAGTAAAAATCTTGAGGATTGGATGGAGAGAAGCAAAGATATGGATGTTTGAAGTTGAGGAGATTATGGCGCCATCTGTTGGATGAGCGTTGAACTGCATTGGGAATCGAAGAACTTAGAGTCGAAAAGAAATTGCAGAGATGGATGATGAGAACAAGCTATTGGATTAGCTGTTGAGTGAGTTGAAGCGATGCTGCTAGTGGCTGCCAGCGTATGAGTGAAAGTTGCTATATGTTGGATGGGTGGAGCTTAAAAATTTGAGTGAAAAAAGGTTGATGTCAGAGTTGTTAAATAGTTTTAGGAAATTGTGAAAAATATGAATTGTGGGTGAATTAAGGTGGGTTGTAGTCAAAAAGTATTTTCCTGGGTCTTTTGGTTTTAGAATTTATTGAGTAAATTTCTAGATTTTGAATATTTGGGTTATTTATATTTTCGAGAGAGTTAAAAAACCTTGAGGCGAGTTTTTGAATGTGTTGTTTAAAAGTTGGTAATTGAAGTGCTTTGTAGATATCTTTATTTTTCATGTACATGGAAGCCCTGGCGATCATTCTAATAGTAGAGCTCTGAGAATTTTCAAGAATATTGAGATTTGTTTTAGCGCAGTAAGCCCAAATTGGGCCTGTGTAGCTAATAAGGGGTCTCATAATGGCAGTATAGATGAGGAGTTTGTTTTGTAGATTCATGGAAGATTTTCTATTAATTAATGGGTAGACTTTGTGCGAAATTTTTCTGAATTTCTCTCTGGTGTTTAGAATGTGTTTTTTCCAGGTCAGATGTTTGTCGAATGTTAAACCTAAACATTTAGCGGAGGTATCCCAAGGGATTTGTTTTTGGAAGAAGGTGGGGGGTTTGTTCTCCTTTTAGTAAAAATAACTGCTTTGGATTTTTCGACGTTAATTTTAATTTTCCATTCATTAAAGTAATTTTGGAGTAGTTCAAGGTGTTTATTTAAGGTGAAAGTTACTGCTTTGGGGTTTTAAAATTTTGCGACTATGGCCGTATCATCTGCATACATATTTAAAATTGTGAGTGAGTAATTTGGAATGTCGTTTAGGTAATAATTGAATAAAAATGGTCCGATTAAACTTCCTTGAGCTACTCCTGAGTTTATTTTACGAGGGGTGGAAAAGGTTTCATTAATTCTGACCTGGAAGAAACGTTCGTTGCAGTAGGAGTGGATGAGAAGAAAGAGGAGGGGTGGAAAATTATCATTTATCATTTTATAAGTTAATCCTTTAAGCCAGACTCTGTCTTGTTAGTTGTAAGAAAGTATTTAAGTTTTTCAAGAATGATAGATTCTGTGAGTTTTCCTAGGGTGGAGAGGAGAGATATGGGTCGATATCTGTCGGGAAGATGTGCATTTTTACCTGGTTTTAAGATGGGAAAGATTATAGCTATTTTCCAGTTTTGAGGGAAGTGGTTATAGAAAAGAATTTTATTAATGATAATAGTAAGAAGGAAAATAATTTTGAGTGGTAGGTTTTTAAGCATTTTATTAGTGACGATGTTTTTGCCTGGGGCTTTTTTGTTTTTTAGTTTTTTAATAAAATCGAAGATATCCTGCGGGGGGGGTGTTCGTGAGGGGGAGGGGAGGTTCCTCCTACCTC
Source organism: Nephila pilipes (assembly GCA_019974015.1). Taxonomy (NCBI): domain Eukaryota; kingdom Metazoa; phylum Arthropoda; class Arachnida; order Araneae; family Nephilidae; genus Nephila; species Nephila pilipes. Next base: position 3,587 of record BMAW01096248.1, read on the forward strand.
CCCCGACTTCTCTGAATTTAAGCAGGAACTCCGCCGATGCGCATGCAATCTCCAGGACAACCAATAGCAAAGCACTCACTCATCTACCTCCAAAAGTTTCCATCAACAGAAGAAAATTTTCACCCAGCCACCCTCCACTCCAAACTGAATTCAAACGATCCTATTGGCTCCCCACCCACCCCGCCTCTGAAGAAGCAAGTGCAAGCGGTTAGACCTATTCCAGCAAAATTTCAACCATCTCAGGCCTACATCGCAGTTCCCAGCAAGATACGGGATGAAGGGCGGCTACGCCGCCTGGGCACCCGTAGAGCTTTTCATAAGTTCATAAGATGCGCATGCATCCTTTTTCTCCCAGTCACTCATACGAAGAAGGGCGGCTCTAACTGGCCGCTGGCACTCCATTCAACGGCTCATCCTAGTAAATAAAAATTGTATAGTGTGTAAGTCACAACATCCGATACACCGATGTCCTACTTTTTTAAAATGTAGTGTTGATGAAAGACTTAAATTCATTCTTAAACACAAACTTTGTAATTTGTTCTTAAAATCCAACCATATTCAAATCAATTGCTTGTCTAAATATAGATGTATATGTGCCACTTAATTTGTTTTCAAAACTACTAAATCAAAAATGAAAAACCCTTTAGTCATCAATAACGGAAATGAAAAATAATATTGCGAAACAGTTCTAATACAAGTTCTAATACAAAATTCTAATACAAGTACGACAGCGTCAGTGTTGAGTAATAACATATGGCCCGAACAGACAAACAAAAAAAAATGTTCTGTTTTCAACTGCTGAGATTTATGTTTCCAGAGCAGATAATCAAAGAATAAAAATACGAGCTATACTTGATTCCGCGAGTAATATTTGTGTACTCTCAGAAAGAATGAGTAATTGCTTAGGAATATAAAAGCAAAAAATAAAGACACTAGTATCCGGTCTAAATGGATTAATGCGGAACATAAAATAGAAATTAAACACAATTATTTCAAACGAAGATAGCAGTTTCGATGAACCAATAGATTTCTTGATTGTAGACAAAATAACTGAATTTACACCCTCTTCATGTTTGGATATTTCTAATGTGGAAATCCCACAGTTTTTAACTTTAGCTGACAAATCGTTTATGAAGCAAAAGAAGTACAAGCTTTGATTAGTGCTGATATATTTTTTAAAAGTCTTAAAACAGAATACGTATATAGTAAATGAAGAGTTATTTTTCAAAGAAAGCGAATTTGGGTGGATTGGGAGAGGTAAACTTAAAGAAAGATAAATTGATAAACAAGGACAGTGTTTTTTGTTAAATAAGGACTCTATTCAAGGTACTTTAAAATTATTCTTTGATTTAGAGGGTTTGGGGATACTAGATGACCCAGTTTTTCATGAAAGGGATCAAGCTATGGAAATTTTTAAAGAAATTGTTGAATTCGAAAATGGCCGTTATATCGTTCAACTTCCCTTTAGAAAATCTTATAATGAATTGTCCGATAATTATTGACTAGCTAAACAACGTTTCCAAAATTTATGGGGAAGATTTGGTCATGATTCAGAATTATATCAGCAATACCGTGAAATCATTCTCGATTACACAGTACAGTGTATTATAGAAGAAATTAAAACCGAAACTACATATCATGAGTTAAATAGATCTGTATATTATTTACCTCATCAGGCCGTAAGAAAAAAAGGTCACTTAACATCGAAAACAAGAATTGTATTTGACGCTGGAAGTCATCAAAATAATGAACTCTCATTAAATGATTGTTTATGGCCAGGAATTAATTTAAATCCAAATCTCTTAGACATATTAATTAATTTTAGATTGAATGCAATAGCCTTTTGTTCTGATATTAAACAAGCTTTCCTACAAATCTGTCTCGCTAACGAACACAAAGATGCCGTTCGGTTTCTCTGGAGTGATGACGAACCATGTGTTCATAAAAAGCCCAAACTACAGGTATACCGTTTTAATCGAGTAAATTTTGGCGTCAGTTCAAGTCCATTTCTTCTCGCAGCCACGATTAGGCATCATATTGAGATATATAAACATGAATTCCCTGACACTGTTGAACTTTTACATGGAAGCTTATAAGTTGACGATCTTATTTCCAGTGGTAACGAATTTGAAGAAGCGCTTCAAACTTTACGAAAAGCAAAATATATTATGGAAGCTGCTGGAATTGATCTCTGAAAATGGATTACTAATGATGCTAATTTAATGGAGCAATGGAAGAAAGAAAAAATTGATGAACACCCGGTACATGAAACTGTAAGTTTAGGCGCAAATGAAACAAAAGTCCTAGGACTGTCATGGAACACTCATGAAGATTACTTAACTACGGATACTAAAAGTTTATTGGAATTTGTTTCCTTAGATAAAAATACGAAACGCGCCATACTGCAAGCAGTTGGTAAGATCTTTGACTCATTAGGATTCATTTTTCCTTTCACCGTTAGAATGAAATGCCTCCTTCAAGATCTCTGGAGAGAAGAAATTCAATGGGACGACCCTTTGCCAACACATATTGAAAAGGAGTGGAAAAAATGGTGTGAGGAAGTTTCCCACTTAGGAAGTCTAAAAATACCCCGATTAGTTCTAGATTCTACTTTGTTAGAAGATGATGTTGAATTGCATAGCTTTTGTGAGGCCAGCAAAAAGGCATATGGTGCTGCCATATATTTGAGAACTAAGTAAAGGAATGGAATTTCTGTTAAACTTGTGATTTCAAAAAGCCGTGTAGCACCATTAAACTGTGTAACCCTACCTAAACTAGAATTACTTGAGGCTCTAGTCGCTTCTCGCCTAGCATCTAAGGTGAAAAATACCGTGAATGTTAAAAGATCCTGTTTATAGTATCATTGGACTGATTCCAAAATAGTTCTGTTTTGGATAAAGGGAAACAAAACCCGATGGAACAATTCTTTGCTAACCAAGTAAACGAAATAACCTGTCTAATGGATCCCCACTCGTGGTACCATTGTGCTATTAAAGAAAACCCTGCAGACTTCCTCTCTCGTGGACTGGGCGCTGACTGTCTGGTGACAAATTCCAGGTGGTGGACAGGTGCAGAATTTTTGACTGATCCTGAATTCCCTAAAAATTTTCAACAAGTGGCTCCTGAGTTAGACTATCTCACAGAAAAGGAGAAAGAAAATGTAGTTCAAGAAAAAAAAATTGCCTGAAGCTGAGAGAAGTGAAGAGACTGTCTTGCTGAACAACGATTTCTCTAGCATCTTTGACGAACTTTTAGAACTTTCTAATAATTATTTCAAAGTTATTAATATTTTGTCTTATATTTTCAGATTCATCTACTACTGTAGGAATAAGTCTAAGAAGGTTGGCCTCCTAACTGTAGCCGAATTCAAGGAGTCAGAAATTAAATTTATCAAGCATGCCCAAGTACACTTGTTTGATAAAAAAAAAATTCCAAGTAATATTTCTAATTTGTTTTCATTTGTAGATGGAGAAATAGTTCGCGTGGGCGGAAGATTAGAAAATGCTTCTGTGCCATATTTTCTTAAGCATCCTACGATTTCACCAAAAGGTTCAAAATTAAGTAAACTTAACTTTAACAGCTTGTATAGAAGACTCTTTCACGTTGGCCCACAGGGATTGTTAAATGCAGTACGACAAAAAAAATTTGGCCTTTGAGCGGCCGTAGCATCGCACGTAAAACCGATCATCAATGTGTGACATGCTTTAAAAGCAGACCCATTCTTTCTTCACAAATTATGGGAAATTTGCCCAGTGAAAGAGTAAATGTATCCAGCCCATTTACTATTGCTGGACTTGATTTATGCCGTCCTTTTTTAGTCAAATATAAAAATCAGAGAAAGGGAACTCTAAATAAAGCGTACATTTGTTTTTGCATATGTTTTTCTACGAAGGCCCTCAATCTCGAGTTATTACCGAATCTCACTTCCGATACTTTGATAGCAACACTTAAACATTTTACTAGTAGACGGGGCAAATGCTCCAAAATTTACACAGATAACGCTACTAACTTCGTGGAAGCGAACGCAATATTAAAGAAATTTCATAAATTAATTAATTTTCCCGATGAAAATTTAGCTAAATATTTCATTTCGGAAAGTATAGATTGGAAATTTATACCTCCAAGGTCCCCTCACTTTGAAGGACTTTGGGAGGCAGGTGTAAAATCTGTGAGGCATCATCTTAAAAGAGCGAGAGGAAATCTTCACTTTACGTTTGAAGAATTCGAAACTATTATGATTCAGGTAGAGGGAATATTAAATTCACGTCCATTGACTCCCCTCGGTAGTGACGCAGATAACTTCGAAGTTTTGAGCCCTGGTCACTTTTGATAAGGAGACCTATACATTAATAGCTGAGCCGAATGAAAAAGTAAATGAATATCGTCTCCGTCGGTGAAAAAAGATTACCAAGGTTATACAACACACATGGAAAAAATGGAAATCTGATTATTTGAATACTTTGCAAGCTAGATCGAAATAGATAACTGAAAAAAATAATCTAATGATAGGTCAAATGGTTTAAATCAAAGAGGATTTCTTACCCATAAATACCTGGCCTTTAAGTCGAATCCTAGATGTATATCATGGGTTAGGATGAAAAGGGATAGTTGTCAAGGTTAAAACTCAATCAGGTGAATTTAAAAGAGCTGTTAGTAAAATAGCTGTTCTCCCAATTGCTACTAAGTGAATTGTGTGTATTTGTACTGTATTTTATATTTCATTTGTGTAAAATTGTTGATTTAATTTTTATTATTACATTTAAATTGTACTTTAATTATGTGCTCAATTTATTATGCTAATTATGTTATTTGTAAGTTCTTGCATGTGAACATGGCATGGCCGGGCGGGATGTTGGAGCATGCGTGCCAACGTCATGCGCACTAATGTAGATATTCTGCTCTTCAGCGCTTAACAGGCAGATGAGAACTTTCTGTGGAATATGCGAGACGAGAATTTTTCTCTGTAATACGTTGACATGAGCAATAATGGAACTCTAATATTTTGAAGCTCACAATTATAAAATAATTATAATTTGCTGCGTTTGTAAATAACTTATAGATGTTGTGCGGTCAAATAAAAAGTAAAATGAAAACAAGCGTAGCTGGTCCGTCAATAAAATAAAAACAACAAAACTACTAAAATAAACAGACATGGTGTGAAAGTCTGGAAAGGGAGTATCAGCTCAGATAGTTTCCAGTGTAGTTTGACTGAAGTTCGAAATTAAGAGATCCGTCGCCAATAGTCCTCATGTTGTTTTTAAGTGTAACATAAAAACCAATTAATCGAAGTCTAAAGAGAAACTTCTGTAAAAAATATTTCATCTGAAAAGAACTTTTCAATCAAGATCGAAAAAAAAAAAAAAAAAAAAGCTTAATTCTACAGTTTTATTTTATTTTAGCATTATAATGTTTTAATGCATTTCAAGAAACTTTCTTACTAGTTATAGTTGCCAGATTGTAAAAATATAGCAAAATTATAAACGTCATAACCACAATTGAAGCGGAAAATGCTTATTGGGGTAAAGCTAGCTTATTCCCCCCTTCCTTTGGAAACATTAGCTGAATAGGGATCATAAACTTCCTGTGATTAAAAAAAATCTTCAAGATTATGATCGTAATTTGAGACCAAAAGAGTCTTCAAGACTCCTATAACATTTTCTTTAAAATTTATAAAAAGTGGCATTATTGTTGTTTCGATGAGAATGCCCGATATATAATTACAATAGTACACACCACATAGGTTGAATCCTATTTTAGGCTATAAGAAGGTTTGTTTACAGAAAACAAAATATCGGCAAAAACGCGACCGATGCATCAAATGGTAGCGTAATAAAGCAATCATGTTAAACCTTCCTGTTAGCGCCATTTTATTTTCCGACAAACAATAATTTTTAAAACCTGGCTATCTGGCACCATGGTCAAATGACGAGATCTCCGCTGGCATCCAACTTTCTATGTTGGAAAGATAAATTTTATTTATATCATGTTGATACCAATGTAAGAACTTTCATTCCCAAGAAGTTTAACTTTCATCACGGGTTTATAAGTGGCATTAGTTCTCGAATTCATCCTTTGATAGAAATATCACAAGTGATGTAGATAATAGGAACGATTTAGACCGGACGTGTAATGCCACTTTGGAGTGGCAGTGTTTATTCCTACAAAGTGTAGACTATCCGATTTTTCTAGGTTACCATATCCAACTACTTATGAACTATTGGCTATTTTCTAAATAATTACAATAAAGAAACAAATAGCAAATCCCCGATTCGTCTGTCTTGTTGATATAATGCAAAAATTTTCAATTCATCCGGTCGTAACAAAAAAAAAAGATTATAATATTCTTTTAAAGAGTAACACCTTGCCATCTGAACAATACCTTATTCAATTAAGAATTGATTAAATTTTCAAAAAGTCTTAAATTTTTATATTAATATGTTTGAATGTAATATTCATCAGAAACATTATATATTTAATGAAAGCGAATTAAATAAAATACGAAATGAAATTGTAAATACGAGCATTTTAAGCTGAAAATAGGAAAGTATAACATTTTAAAAAAATCATGTACAATTTTGTTTGTTTGATCTTCAGTGAACTTGGAAATCTTGTTAGCTTTTTCAAATGAAATTAAGTATTCAATACTTAAGAAAATATATTTTTTTACAAATTGTCATGTGTAATAATCATTTAATAATAATAAAAGCAAAACTTGTGCTTTTGTTAATTTATATTTAATGTTATTTTTATTTATGTTAAATATTTTTTGCATAATATGTATCACATTTTATATCTAAGTTTAAATCCTAATTAAACTTTCAATTTAGTGTAAGAAACTGTAAGTTTTTATAATTCTGAATTATAAGAACCCATTATGGTAAAAGTATAGACAGAGTGTGGCAAAAGTATATAGTATTGTGAAATAGTCTCTTCTAATTATCCTAACTCATAATGATATTGATCTTTTTTTTTTTTTTCCAACTTTAAAAATCATTCATGATTGCATCCATTTTTGACAGTATTATGTAGTTAGAATTTTAAAATAAATCTTAAATATTTTAAACATGTTTACTAATAAGAGATTCAGGATGAAAATTAGCCAATTTTTTTCCTAATACATAGTTGTATATATCTTGATGTATATATTTGTGTGAAAAAAAAAAAAGTAAATGCAACATAAGCATAATTTCTTGGAAATGTTTTGATTGAGAAGCTAGCTAAAATTCTAAGCTTACAAAAATGAAATTTCATTACATTTTACATTCAATTAGAAAAGTTTATTTCAATTATTATTAAGATTTTCAATTTATGGAGTCAAACAAATATACAAGAAATTATTACATTATTTTATTGAGTAACAACTTGCCATCTGAACACTATCTAAATTCAATTAAGAATTGATTAAATTTTCTAAAAGTTTTAAGTTAAATTAAAATGTTTGTGGGTAATATTCAATAGAAACATCGTGTTTTTAGAAAATATACATTTCAGTTATACCTAAGTTTAAATCTTATTAACATTGAATTGTAAATAGGAACACTGTAAGGTGAAAATAGGAAAGTATATCATTTTAACAAAATCATGTACAATTCTGTTTGTTTGGTCCTCAGTGAACTTGGAAATCTTGTTAGCTTTTTCAATTGAAATTAAATATTCAATACTTAAGAAAATATATTTTTTTATAAATTGTCATGTGTAATAATCATTTAATAATAATAAATGCAAAACTTGTGTTTTTGTTAATTTATATTTAATGTTATATTTATTTATGTTAAATATTTTTTGCATAATATGTATCACATTTTATATGTATGTTTAAATCCTAATTAAACTTTCAATTTAGTGTAAGAAACTGTAAGTTTTTATAATTCTGAATTATAAGAACCCATTATGGTAAACATATAGACACAGTGTGGCAAAAATATATAGTATTGTGTGATATTTATCCTAACTCATAATATATAGATATTTTTTTTTTTCAATTTTAAAAATAATTTATGATTATTAAATAGTGAGAATTTTAAAATAAGTATTAAGTATTTTAAATATGTTTACTAATAAGAGAGTCGGGAAGAAAATTAGCCAATTTTTTTCAAATACATGATTGTGTATTTCTTGATACACATATTTGTGTAAAAAATAAAAGTAAATGCAACATACACATAACATTTCATAGGACAATATAGAGTAAGAATAATTGTAAGCAAATAAAAATGAAAATTCTTAAAATTTTATGTCCAAACATAAAAGTTTATTATGAAAACAGATTAAAATTGTTTTGTTGAGTTACAAAAGCGTCATCTTGATGACTACTATTTGGCCCTGAATCTGTTATATTCAGTTGTAATATTTTGTCTTAAATTAAATTTCACTCAACCTCAAACTAATGCAGACTTTTATTTTAGTTTAACTAATCTAATTCATGTAAATAGGATTTGAAAATAATTGTTTGAACATTTTTCATTCCCTTGTATTAGTGAACAAAATTGTTGAAAATACATATATTTTATTTTCTTAGTCTTTCTAAAATATTCTTTTGGGATTTTGATTAATGGTAAGATAAAACGAAAGAAGCCTTTCATTAAAATGCGAAACAATTTATATTAAATACACCCAGGATAAGTAGATGATTTTGCTTGCATCTTGTTAAAAAATAAAGCCCATAACAATTTTTAAGTTATTTTTTGAAAGGGGGGAAATGAGTTTGTTGCCACTTTCTTATTCTGTTTTTATTTTTAATTAGGTTGCGGATATGTGAAAGGAGTCTGAGATGCGGTGTGAGGATATTTTTTGAGGTGCTGGCTAAGTTAATTGCAATTTTGATGTAGTTCATGAGTGCATTAATAACTTCATCACGATCATTGATATTGTTAATTTCCAACTTTCCGGGGAGATTATTATAGAGAAATTCTTGATATTTGAGCCAATTAGTGTTTGTGATGTTGCAAACGTGGGGAGGAAGAATCTTAGTGAGAGCTATTTCCATCAGTTTGGTTTTATGATCGCTGCTGAGAACGTTAATGGCTTTAATGTTAAAAAGCGAATTGCTTAATAGAATCTACGTCGTACATGAGGACGTTTTAAAGAGGTAGATATGGCTTTTTTCCTAATCATCATAAAAAAGAAAGTTCAAAATACAATTAACCATTTATAATGTGGCCGCAATAGCCTAGTGGTCATAGTCGTGACTGGCAGTTTTCATTGAGTCGAGCCTTGATGCCACTGAAGACTCGCCGTGTAGCCGGAGCTGATGCACGTTTAATCTGTCGGAACTCAAATGTCCCCCTGATAGCGTGGTGTGGAAGTTAGAAGAGGGGGTGCCAGTTCAGGTGTCATGTTCGTCACTTCCCAAAATTCCACCATTAGAATGATAGTAAGAGCACACTGGTACATGAGAAACACAGACATCAGATACTCAATTAAACTTCCAACGCTTAAAAACTTCATTAAAAAATTATCAGGAAATTTCTACCAAAAAATTGATACCTCGAGCAATAAAACCATTCAAGAAATAGAAAAGTACACCCCACTCAGAAACAACCCACAACTACACAGACCACGAGAAATTTTAATTCTTTAATTTCACTTATATTATAAAAACACTGGTAACACAAGCACACTCCTCACAAAATCTCACCCCTATGCACCCACCTATATATACAGAATTAACACACCACACCATCGACCAATCACAGAGCGCACTCTCACTGCGACCAGACTGAACAAGTAAGCAGGAATCCAATAGAGTACTGCTGCAATATCCTAAGCCTAAACTCATGAATTTCAACCATCTTCTCTTTTGGATTAATTTTAACAACACTAGTATTCAACTAGTGATATTCTAATATTAATAATATATATTCAGCATATTTTTCAAAATTAATTTCATATTTTCCAAAAAGCTATTGCACTGTAATTTTATTTTATTATCTTAATATCTAAATCTTAACTTCTGGGCAAGTGTAAAACCAAAATTCAGTCTCACCTCAAATAATAGCCAATTCACAGGGGATTAAAGCCCGAGAGGGTTATGTTCCCCGACAAAAATAGTCGATGATGTTCGTCACTTGACCGAGGTTCAAAATCACGGGGTCCGTCGCCAATAGCCCTCGTGTTGCTTCTGGTGCGACGTTA
>BMAW01096252.1:11141-21388 GCA_019974015.1 Nephila pilipes
GACACAATTTAGTTAAAGTGGCACAATATAAGTTGAAATTTATTGTGCCACCCGGAGAAAAAATCCACAAATTATAGTCTCTGCTTATCCTACAAAAATGCCCATCATTTTTCGTTCTGAAATTGTTTGCTTAAGTTTGGGTGATTTAGAATGCCTTCTCTCTATGAATGATTTTTTTTTATTCATGCGTCACATGAGTCACATTTCATTCATCTCCCGAAGAATCATACCTTTTACTTGCAGAAAAAGAATTACATGGCATATTTTATAATCAATAGTATTTTAAATTTTGAACTACTTTTTTAAATACGCATAAACAAATGTAAACAAGTACAAATACTTCCATGCTGGTGTCTGTGATAACAACAGATATAGGTACTCAGTACAACTTTGTAGAATGACGAGAGTAGAGCAACAGTTATAATATTTGCAAACAGTACTAACTCGCCTAATATGCCTAATATGAGTAATACTAAGTCTTAAAAAATGTGATAATAAATTTCAGCAAGAATATGTGATACACGTAAAATAAAAGAAAAAAAAAATCTAGAAATCATTTCAAAACTATTTAAAGAGGTAATAAAAAAAATAAAAATAATGAAGAATTTCTCATACTTTGAAAATTATTAAATACTTATCGTACCAAAAATGCATTAAATATCTATCGTATTTGATTCAAAAGTTCTTGCTTCTTAAGCGTTTTTCTTTTTCACTATCTTATTTTTGTATTTGCATTTCTAAATCGTAACTCTTTATAAATGAAAATTACTTTAATAATGCTGAATAATTTCCAAATTTGTTTACTAAGGTGTTATTCCGTTGATTAAAGTAAAACATGACGGTGAAGATTTGAAGTAAACAGGTACACATCTGCCAACGATTTACCTGGAATAACAACTTAAGGGGACTTAGTACCTTTGCACCTTCAAAAATTCGATTTTTCAAATTTGTTTTTAAAAAATAGTGTTGAATGTTAGGAGCATTTTGAAGCAAACCGCGTCAAAATCCGATAATTATTACGCCCTGTGCAACAAAAAATGTAAATGTCTAAAGTGGATTGTTCTATGTAATGCAATGTAAACAAACCTCTTTTTCTCAGTTTGCTATTTTTACACTTTCCCACAGTATTAAAAGAAATGTTTTGCATGCAGAGTTTTGAAATTTTACATTAGTGTTGTACTTGTAAATCGTTATTCTGTGAACCTCGGTTTTGTTAATAGGATTATTAGATTTTATTTTATAACATGATACATGAAGAAAAAGTTACTAAATACAAACTTGATAACTTATTTAATTTTTCCAATTTTTTTAATGTAAGATAAATTTAAAATTAGGAGTTTACAGAATAAAGTCATTATTTAGCTTTAATTTGGTATAAGAATTATGGTTCTACTGTACATCTTTCAAATGTTATCTTGTGGGTAACTTGTTAAGGTAAGCTAATTTATTTTTCAAATTTCTGTACGCATATTTCATGTTATATAAGAAAATATATTAATTTAATAGCAAAACTTGACCCAATATTTTAAACTATACACTTTATTACACAAATTGGTGAAGTTTCATATTGAAATGAGCAAAAATAGTTGATTTATGAAGAATCGAAAAAAGTGTGTCAAAATGTTCTACTTTTGATTTCGTAAGGTACTAAGTCCCCTTAAGCCTCTTTCAAAACAGTCTCGTTACTTGTCTGCAACAATACAGAATTAAACTCTTTTTTTTAAAGTGTTGAGGTAGTATCACATGATTTTTTTTACAAAAAAACATTTCGAAAAAAGTAATAATGACTATCTCCAGAATCAGTGATTTGTATTAAAAGCGTAAAACATCTGCTTTATCACGTTTCCCTCAATCAACACTCTGGGAACTTTCAATGAATTTAGTTGAATTAAAAATGTATCCCTAGAAAAGAAACAATACTCAAAGATTGCATTTAAAATGAGGGAAACGCAGTGAAATGATTTGAAGAATTGTATTTAAAAGAAGCCAAAATCAATTACTGAAATTCATTGATGAAAGACATTAGGAGTTATCAATGTGAGAAATCTGCATCATACCTACGCTGAGTACGGAGGTGCAAAAATGAACATAGAATTGATCCACAAAGGGCAAGTGAATCGGATCCTCATGCCTAAATTAAATGATGAATCGAACCCGATCGTCTTAGATGAGATAAGTAATAAGATGTTTTAATAAACTTGTTAGATTTCTACGCATGCGGTACATATCTACAAATTAATTAGGACTGGTATGAATTTTTGATTATTCATATCTGAATAAAATAATTTTTTTATCATCACTGTCATTCTATATTTTCCCTATTGATTCATGACTGATTTCATAATCGATTAACAATGCTATAACCAAGAGAAAGAAGTAATAACCGGGTATTACAAGTATTCGTAAACAGTATACCCTACTTTTAGTATAGTAAAAAATGCTTATTATACATCAAAATTCTAATTTTTACAAAACAATTTGCTTACAGGCCCTATTGATTGGAAGGTAAGTAGGCACTAGATTTAGTTGAAGTGTCTTACGAAACTACTACCATTAAAACTAGGCTGTTGTTATCGAAAGGCGAACTGGAAATCTGATAGAACAGCTGTAATGAAGTAAATTCAATTCTTTCTGCAACAGTTACATAAACAGCAGCTTCTAACATGAATGCACAATTGATAGCTGTTGTCACTTCTTTCATTAAGCTACTCAGATCGTCAGCTGATATTTCTTTACTAATTTTAATTTATAATTAAATATTTTCAATACAATTTTATGTTGAAATGTGGCTAATAAGCCGTAAGTCTACTATTTATTTATACTAATCTGGTTCAAACGGTATTGGAAGACCAGCGCTATGTCCTGTGTCCACAGTCTTTGTTCTGTTATCAATTCAACTACTGTCCAGATCAATAACACCTTGTGTTATGTAACTGCTGTCCTCCGGCAACTACCGCTTTTACGATCTTGAATCTTCTCATGGATTTGTTCGGATTACCTTCTTCCTACCGACGACCACGATGTACTAAATTCTGCTTGGTTATTTGCTTACACATAACTTAAATTTGTGTATACTTAATCGCCAGTGCAACTACTCAAAGTCCTCTGTAGCCATCTACTGAAATTGAGAGTCTCATATTCTTCATCCTCAGCGCAGCTTAACAGACCTTTTCTCTATCATTGTGCTGGATGCTCAAATGTGATCTTCATCGCTATCAGCGCTTGTTATCAGACCTTTCCTTTAATATTGTAGTGAATGCTCAATTCAAACTTCATCATTCTCAACGTAGCTTTCTAAATTTTTCTATAGCATTGTAATAGGCACTCAAAACCAACATTCTTTTTCTCATCGCAGTTATCGGAATTTCCTATAGCCTTGTGATGTATTCTTCGCTCCCATATTTTGTTTTGGTTTGCAACTTTTGATACGAGCAATATCGCTGCAGTAGAACTGGTAGATTTATGCTGGATTCTTTGGTGAGATTATACCTGACCTTCCTTTTCGAGGGGGAATGGGTATTGTAAGTCATGGGAAGCTGCGACCAAGAAAACTAACCTGTAGTTGTGATGAAGCGGAATTGGCTGAATGTAACAAAAACGGCAGTACAGAAGTGAATTCATGTCCTTCTACAATATGTTACATAATCAATAGCTTCAATTTTGGCATACATAATTAACGCCTGTCACACTTGGTTCATTTAGCTGCTTAAATTGTCAGCTGAAATTTGTTCATTAATTTTAATTTATTTTAAATTATTTTAATAAATTATTATTTGTTAAAAAATTGCTAATGCCTTCTATCATCATCTGCAGTTATGTAAATTACTTTTTAGTAAAATAAACATGTTGGTTTTTCAAAACTATACTTAGTTATTTATATTTAATTGGCATATTCATGTAGGATTTTCCAGCTAATTATTAAGCAATTAATTTTATTTTTTCAATCTACTGTAAAACCAGTTCCTCCGATACTCAATAGATGTCGCCACGAATCAGAGTCATGTGATAAGCTCATGCAGCGCCACCTATCCCAGAACAAAACTAAGTGACACTTCCTTTTCGCTCTCTCTCCTCTCTTTTTTCCGCCACTTTTTCCCACTTCTCTTCGCTACCCGCGTCGGAAGTAAACTTTAAACGCCCGAGCGCGTTCCATCGCCCATCGCCAATATGGGTTAAATGAGGCAGCCATCTATCTTTATCTGATGAACTGGTCAACTTACTTTTCATATAGTGTAAATACTTTTCATTCTTCATCATCTCTCCTAATAAACAAGTAAAGCTACTGCAAGCTTCATCCTTGAATATCATCAACAACATTACATGGAATCCGAAACTACCCCCTAGACAACCAGCCCATTGCGTAAGAGCAAACCATCGTAGATTCAGGATGAACAATCTCCTTCACCCCAATATCTACATTTATTTAAATTATTCTCGTAATTTATAAAAAAAAAAAGTACATACAGAGACTATACATAACAGCAAAAATGCAGTATATATGTAACAAATTGATGTTGAATTAAACGTTCAAATATTTCGTCTTATTGATTCTAATATTATATAAATGAACTTATCCTCAGTTAGTTTTTCCATTAAAATTTCCTTTTCAATGTAACTTAGTTAATTTTAAAGAGCTAAATGTACTTGCTAATTCCATCACACCTTCCAAAACCTGATTATATTTTATAAAACGAATCTATATTATTTGTGTGTTTTTTCAAACAAACTATCCGAATCTGCGAATAATTATGATAGAATATAATTTTTAAAGGGGCCAAGACATATGAGGAAAATAATATTGAATTTAAGACTCTTTTTCTTAGACATTTATGTTTTAGAATTATTCGTTAAATCTTAAGTTTTCATGTGCCTAATAATGATATTCTTATCGTTTCATTGAACTATAGAAGTAATTTTTATTTAATAAAGTTTTTTTTTTCCTATTGAGTTGAATATGAACTTGTGTTTTTAGATATACTTGATTTAAGTACCAATTTTTATATTAACATTCCTAAAATATACAAAGTATTTTGTACCTCACACATAAAACAATACACAAAAAATAGTTAACCAACTTTATTTACGTTATTATTGTACACGTTTTTTAAAAAAATTGTAGACCTTTGTAATTTTGGTAATTTACATCTAAATGTCTTTATATTTTTGTTCTTTTCAAATAAAAATTTACTTCTTAACATTTATGTATTATTTAGATACAAAATATTTTTAGTTCGATATATGCAAAAGTAACCTTTATAGAAGCATAAAGAAACATGGATCTATGCTGCATAATAGTGTTCTTTTAAATGATAAAATATTTCGCTAATCATGTCCATATTTTACTAAGAGGCGGAAAAAACGCGCCAGAAAAAAATTACTTTTATAGTCCTATAGAATGGTTAAACTATCCTTATTAGACGCACAGAAATATTTAAGTTCTTCTATTAATATGAAAATACATGTATCACGAAACAAGGAGTTCCTGATACGGTGTTCTCCAATTCTTTGGAACCATTTAAGGGTTCCAAAACATTGGAAGAGCCCTTAATAACCCTTAACTTAACCCTTAGAACAAGACATTGGAAGAACCCTTAAATGGTTAAGGATTTTTACAGAAATGAAAGTACACTTACAGATGAAATTATTTAAAAAATGATTTTTTTTTCTTGAACTAGCACAAACAAGCATAATAATGGTATCAGTTTAAAGTCTTTTACTTTTTAAATGCATAAATAAAAAAAATTCCGATCCATTATACCTTTTTTAAGTAGTTTCTTGTGATTTTTCTCTGTTTGTCTATCTTATTACTACATTATTTATATGAAAGAAACTTATCAAATACTTAGTCATTTCTTTAAAGAGTTCCAACAATTCAAAACTAATTGTGGGTTACTAAATATTACACAAAAATTTCTAAGTTAACTGCTCATTTTTCAAAGAGGGCATCAAGGAAAATTATGATAATCATCCTTTGGTTTTTAATTTAGAGTATACGATATAAATGTAAAAGAAAAATATAATTAAGTGGAAAAAACATTTTTCGAGTCATTAGATCATAATAAATGTCTTTGTAATTTGCGATGTATCATCTGAAAATTCTATTACGTATGAAACAAATTATTTATGTAGACTATTATATGAAATTTTCTCGGTGAATTATCAAGACAGTTTTTCTCAAATCTCTTTATTTTGAGTAGTGTTTAAATAATTTTATGTAAATTATAATCATTTAAAATCTTATTAATTATATGTGTATATATATAATACATATAAATAAGCTTTAGTTTAAGAATGAGACGATTATTGTACATTGTTATATACAGATACAAACCTAATTCATAGTATCAGCATGGTCACTTAAATGCTAATACAAAACATAATTGTAACCACATTAATCTGAGTGAAATCAACAAATCAAATAATGCCAAAATAGAAACAAAGATATTATTTTAAATATCATGATACAAGATTATTAAATCATCTTTTTTTATAGCTTGTAATTTTTATATAATCAAATATTTTAATGAAAACTAAAATTGATTCAGAAATAACATCTCTTAAAACAATTGTCGAAAACATATATCACAAACAAGTCAAAAAGGTTTTGTATGTTCATACAAAATGTACTCTACGGTTTTATAACTAGCTCTATGCACCTAGAAAAACGCATATACATACATTTACATTAAATAAACCTTTAATGTAATATATATGATCAAACAAATATCTATGTAATATCTCTCTTCGTTTCAAACTTCATGATTATGCATGAAAATCCATTCGAAATGTCTTTCTTCAGACAGCTAAATAAATAAATTATTTGGTGAAAAAATAAGTTTATTTTAACATCTATTCGTTTGAAATATCTATTGTGCACACAGTATTTATTCAGATTTGTATACTATAAAGCGGGGAAGAAATCAAATTTTGTTTTAGGATCGTACGCATTCTGTTTAAAAATAAAGAACGTTTTAATTCGTAGATTTCGATACTTTTATACAAATGCCAATGAAAATTAATTTTAATCGCATTATACTCAACAAATTCAATGAATTATATTATACCGTAAAATAATCAACAAATATATTCTTACATAATTAGTATGTGACATCAAATTCGAACTTCAATTTAGAGCATGAGTTTAATAGAATCAAATATTTAGATACAAATGAAAAATATTGAGAGATACTATTTTCTATAACACCAATATTGACCTCGGATAACTCTTCAAATTTAAAGAATAATGTCGACCAGAATACATTCCACAATTTTAAGTCAAAATCTGCGGACTACTGTAAAAATGGCAGAAATCGAATTGCCTTCCCAGTACCATACATCCCAAAACACAGGATAAAACATGAAAAGGCAAAGGGGTCGTTCTAGTGCATAATTTAGAGAACAATTCGTTGGTTATTCTCTACAAAGTCTCTAGTGCCGGGAAAGAAAAATGGTGAACAAATCGGAGTCGACGTAAATGGAACTTCTTCGCGCCTGTTATCCGTATAAATGCTTAAAAATTTAATGGAATTTTAAAACACCTTCTATTACGTGAGCTTCTAGTTTTATATTTCTTTATACTGTACTTTTTCGAGGTATAGGCTGAAAGCTGGCCATCATTTTACCGAGAAGATAATGCTTTTAACTCATACGAGAGTAGAAAACAGTCTATTCATTTTAGTGCCTTACTTAATTTTTGAGTTTCGTTGAGGGGCTAATTTATGTTGAACCTGCCAATAAGAGGAAATAATAACACAGTTACCTTATCGTTATTGTTATAAAATGATAAAACAGAAGGAAACAAAGCGTTAAGAGATAGCTTTTTGTTAAGTCACTGTGATGATTATGAAACTAAAATTGAAATGAGTTAACAAAATGAAAAATAGATTATAAAAAGTATGATAGTATAAAGTACCATGAATTACAACTGCAAAAATTATAGATTTTATTACGTTAAGTATGTGTTTGAAAACTATTATTGTAATTGATTCCATAATCTCTCAAGGCAGTAAAATAATTAAATTTACCTTTTAAATTTAATAAAATTCAAGCTTGTTTTTATTACTGTTTTAATTTTTATCTTTGTTATTAGGTACACTAAGCTAATAAGCTAGTTATAATTAGAAATGATTTGGTAACTGAAAATACTAAATCATATAAATTCAATTCCTGATTACTCAAATTCTATTACAAATAGACATTTTTACATGAAGGGGTCTCAAGGGTGTTAGATTTATCTCTACAGCTGTAAATGTACACTATTTTCGACTAGCTATAATTCCTTGAAATTATAAGTAATTACTTTGTTATTTTTTCACATGATTATAAATGAATAAATTTTTTGAAATATGTAAAATAAGTAAGAAATATTTTTAATTTTCTTTACATTATAAACCCATAAATATAATAAAATTTTCTTTGGGGAAATTTGAGTATATTTCATTTTGCGCTACATATTTTGAACACGAGTAATTCCAATGACTTGCAGTAAGTTGATCTATATATTCAGAAGAACTTTCTTTAATGTATATTTATTACAAATTAACTAAACGTTTCGAAAGTATTTAAAAAATTAAAACGTATTTCAAACTTTTAAGAATTTCAAAACAAATAAATATGTTCTTACTTTTTTTAAAATACATAGATACGACTCTAAATTTAAGTGTAATTTAAAAAGAGCGTTATACTTACTATATCTACATAACCTTAAGTATCTGAGTATAGTAGTTTTTGAAATGTCCTGCACAAGTGAAAAAAACTCAAACTGAGAAAAATACTTTTAAAGTTAATAATGCATCGTTTATTTTTAATTTTACTACCAGAAAAGTTTACTATTGTCCATTTCTAAATATTTCATCATATACTTTAATTTAAATGAGTAATTTTATAATAATTATTAAAAAAAAAGCGCATCTTGGGTGGCTAAATCTGTTCGCAAAACTTTGCACAACACTTTCGATTTTTTTTTTTTCATTGTACTGCACAATTTTATAAAGATTCATAATGTATTTAACTGTCGGTTATTTATTAATTTCGAATAATTTTAATCATTTTTTCTTACTGTAGAAGCTAATGCATTAATATCATTAGAAGTACAAAAATACAACTTTTCATGTTATAAGATGAATTTAGACTTACGAGATTAGAAAATTTTTTCCTACTTCTAAACATTTTCTTGTGTGAGAAAATAAACTCATCCCGATTTAATTTTATGTTGTGTATGACAAAGACTTTGATTCAAGACTTCTACATTTAACGTCGTGAGAGTATAATCATCATCACTATGTTAGACCTCTTGTAAATTTAATAGAAAAGAGACAAAAGCGGGAAATTAACCTTCATTAACAAAATGCCTTTCAATAATGCTAATTACGTTGATAACAGAAATCATCTAATCACGTGTCCATTTTTAAAGAATAGAAGGTTTCGAAACTGTTTCCAGAACAAACATTATCGATGAAATAAACTTACATTTCCATGAATAAAAAAAAAAAATATTCATCCAAAATTAATTTTAAGTAGAGTAAACAAAGTAATTAAATCAACATTTTTATATACATTTAACGTTTTGAGAGTTTTGTAATCATTGTTTTATAGCACCTCTTGTTAATTTAATAATGCCAAGAGACAAAAGCGTGAAATTAACCTTCATTAGCAAAGTTATGTGTAGCTATAAGCAGCAGGGGAAATGACAGGAAACATCTTATAATCGCTTGTCCTCTTTCAAAAGAATAGAAGATTACGAAACTGTTTCCAGAACATATACTCTCGTTGAAATAAGTAAATTTATTCGAAAGGTCTTGAGTGTTTTTATTAAGGGTGGATTATGTTACTTTGATAATGAAAAGTTAGAATATTTGAAGAAATAAGAAGCAGATGAATATACCTTATCTTAAAGGACTCACATAAGTAGTTTCGAATGTCCCTGGACAATTTAGTATTTGAAATATCAAAATTGAAACAACATTATTATCATAGTATTGTGAAAAAGAATATCAATCTTGCAATTGAATCAATATCAAAAACAAAGTTAGTTTAAATATGAGAGTGGTTCAAAAATTACTTTTATTTGAAGACAAATGACATCATTAGGGTTAATTATTGTTTCAAATAGGTGCTGCCATCTGTTAGCCGAAATAAATTTCATACTAATTTATATGTCAGTTTTGATTTGGAAGTCATTTTGCGATGAATTGTTACCGTCCATGATGAATGGATTCATAATTATGCACCGAAAATCAAGCGAAAAC
>BMAW01096260.1:2964-30118 GCA_019974015.1 Nephila pilipes
TATTACGTATTGCCCAGTCGAATGGATAAAAGATGTAATGATGATTTGTGATTGGAAGCGCAAAGTGTTGAATATGTAATGATTTCTTTCCTCACACATATATGAAGATACTTTCTTGAAAAAATGAAGATATTTTTTTTTCAAAAAAAATATCTAAGAAAATGAGGTAAAAATGTCAAAATGAAATAAATAAAACCTATATATAATCTTTTTTTCAAGTGAAATTGAAAATTTGATGCAAGTTATTTAAAAATTCTGATTTCTATACTTTGAATATTTAGCTAGGTTATTATAAATCCCATTTTCTGGTTCATGGAATACAAAAACTTTAATGAGGCACCAAAAATGACCATAATCGATCATAAACGGGCATATATATATATATGATTAACTCGGTAGTACCTTCTGCTCCACCTTTCATATTTGTGATTATTCAAGTTGTATTAACCAAATATAGTTTTAACTTTTTTATCTTTTGATAATAAGTTTGAAAATATTTAATAGATTCTTAAGGCAATTAATAGATTAATTCTATAAAAGAATAATTACACAAAAAACATTTTCTCAACTTTAAATTATTAGAATATTATAAAAGTAAATAATTGCATTTGTTTAAAAGCATTCTTTTCAGTCATATTACTGAAAAACTTTCTTTTTTTGAAGAGAAGCTTTTCGTTAACAATTAAATTAAATACTGAACGCAATTCGATCTCAGAATAATGAATTTTAAAATGCATGAACTCAGACAAATTTCTAAATGGATATGTACTGAAATCCTATTCTCAGTCCACATTGATATTTTGATTTTTTAATTACTGAGCCTAATTAAATTGGAATAGCTGAATTTCTGAAATCTGTGTATTAGAGAATGGTCTAATGAATTTTGATAAGTTCTCTTGTCTTCTTTAACTTTTTTCTTAATAAATGGAAACCTGGAGTCTTATATGTTTGAAAACAGATGTACAATTTTGAAACTTTGTGTAATAAGAAAGCAATAGTATGCTTAATTTTTTTTTTTAAAAAATAAAAGATTTCCAAACACATCTAATCTTCGGTAATTAAGAAGTTCAGAATGCCTGAATTTTTAAGATAGTAAAAATTTTCTATTTAACGAGTACTGAAATGCATAAAAAGGTTTTGCTAAAATTGTATTTGTTCTCTTTTCAATTTTTTTTGTTTCTTGTGAAGTGACGCTCCCAAAGAAAGGTATTACAGCTAACCAACTGGGCGTATGACAGTTTAATTCAAGCAGGCTTCAAAATGTGGGAAATGATATATATTACATTTTTAGATTATATCAGTATAATGATATGGGAAATGATTCCATGTAATTATCAATGCTATGAAAAATAATGTATGGATATCACATTGAACAGAACTAAAAGTTATTGTATTCAAGTTTCTTTACCAACTAATATTAATATAGGGCACCGTAACATAAACAAATATGGTATTTAACTAGGACTGCTATATATATATATTAACTGTATCAAAAAGTAAACTATGTAACATAAAAAATCCAAAGTATATAATGTGCTCCCTTAATATATATTTTATCATCCTTTCTCTTTCTAATTCCCATAAATGTCTTGTTATAGCTTTCAACATTATGTAAATTTGCTAATTAAGCGATGTTAATAGTACCTACGGCTCTGTTATTAACTTCCCCTAGACAATGTAGTCTACAATATCCAAATAATAGCATTCAAAGCACGTTGCCAGGGTGAGAGCAGAATGCTCTAAACAGTACAATAATTGTCCCATAATTCTCCTAGTTGTCTCGTGTTTACCTTGACAGCTACATTTAACCATTCCCGAACCTCTGTTTATCATTTTCAGAGAGTAGAGTCAGTGTTTCCGTTGAATTCAACTTAGCTAATTACACTACCACCATATTCTATTGTTTATCATGTCACAAGATCCCACATATAAGTCATGCAAAGTGTATTATGTTAAATTTATAAATCTCCTCCAATAGACTTCAAGAGTTGCATAGAAGGCAAGATAGATTGGCAATTAAAATTCTTTCGGGGACAAAACAAGTATATTATTATACTAAGACTGTAAGCAGGATATTTTTTAAGCTTGGTCTATTCTCAAACCTGTGTTTTATGTTATATCTGGTTATTAAAGTAAGAACTCAAAATTAAGCAAAATTGAATTTGTCCTTTCGAAATATACCTTGAGAAGTAACGTAATTTAATGATTTTCACGTAATTTAATGATTTTCATGTAATTTAATGATTATTTATAGTTTTTGAAAGAGGTTTGTACAAACCATTATTTGTAATTTTGGGAGATCTCACCTTTTTCACTCTTGTAACTATTATAATTATAGATTTCGTAAGAAGTCATATATATATATATATATATAATGCAAAATAAAAACAGATAGTGTTTTTTTATTTAATTAAACTATTTCACAAAATGCATGTGTCAACCAGAGGTTAAACAAAGAAAGCCTCATATTGAAATGAACAGAATAATTTAACAGAGAACGGTAAAATATGCCAGTTGAAAATATAACTTTTGCTGCTGGATTTTATTCCATGCCTTAATTGATTTACTCCAGCCACATAATATTAGCTATAATAGTAGTAGGCGGCGTTTCCATTTTAGGAAAGAATACAATTCATAATGCAAATATCTCCTCTCAACTCTTCTAAATATACCGTTATACACCAAACTAGGAAATGAAGTTCAGTTCTGTGTTTTGTATTTTTACATAAAAAACTTCGGGAAATAAATGTAAGCTCATTGGATGAAGTAGAATCAATAGTACAAGATAATATCATTTTATAGAATTTATAATTATAAATAAAGGTAAGCCTCACAATGTGTTTCTTTATTCTAAAACATGGTCAATGTTGGGCTTTTATCGTAAGTGAACTGAACTCTTTCTTTGCTTAAGTTTGCTTTATGAATGACGATTTTCAATCAACACTGATGAGATTCGAGTCCATGATGTAAGTCAAATTGGGAGCGTGCTAGAAATATGTGATTTTAAAAGAAAGTGAAAGTTATTCATTCTTAAATATTATTCCTCAAATTTATTCTTTAAATTCTTGCTTATATTTTGGTGATAAATTATGTGTGTAATTGACGAATTTGTATTTTTTTTGAGTAAACAGCTGTTTTTTACTTTGAAATGGCCCTTCAGACTCAAAAGTCATGTTAATGTAATGTAATGTGATTTAAAATTTCAATTTTCTAAATTTTATATTACGTCAGTGGTGGACTTTGAGGCCCAGGCTTATTGAATTTGTAACTTTGTCCATCATTCCTCACAGAAGTCAGAAGCAAAAACACATGAAAAGTCTACCACCATGTTACTGCAAGGCTTAGTAGATTCACAATTTAATGAAATATTTAATGAAAAACGATATTTCATTGTAGCTTATGTGACACATATTTAATTAATTGATCGCATTTCAATATCCAAAATACTATAAATATTTCATTGGTTGCTGTACGAGTAGTCATATAATATTCCGATTATTAAAATGTTGCATTAAATTATTATTCTCGCCATAATTCCACACCAGCGCTTTTCAGCTGCACGCAGCAAAAAAAGTTCTTTTTTTTTCTGTCAATGAATTCTTATATCTTATTTTTAATGTCTAATTAATTTTCATACATTTAAAACAACTTTTGTATAGTTAAAAGTTACGTATAAAAACAACAAATTCTAGTACGAGGAAGAGATAAAAAAAAAAAAAAGAAGAGTGATATTATGTGCTGTTTTATTTAAAAGAAAATCAATGCAATTGTTATAAGAAGGAATTAATAATTTCTAAAATTTGCGAAGGAATATTCTTGTGTGTAAGAAACAGACATTGAAAAAGACAAAGGTGACTTTTAAATGTTCGACTTTAATATTGATGCGTTAAAAAGAAAGAAGAAATAGCGCTGTAAAAACAGAAAGCATTATCCCTAAATAATCTTTCTATCTTTCGTATTGTTCATTTCTATACACTATTATACCAAAAACATTGCATTAATCCATTGAATAACTCAAGTAAGGCATATAAACAAGAGTTTTGAAAAACAGATAATTAGAAAATGTTACTGTTCTTTTAGGGTGCAAAAGAAATCAGAAAATTCCGGAGAGTACGGGATTCAAGGAAAAAAGATGTTACTCTTAAGTGAATAGAAGAGCACTAATATTTTGGGTTTTTTTCGTAACAGTTGGATAAGTTGATTTAATATGCGATAAATGGACAAAGTATTCTAATGGTTTAATATATAAAAATGTTTTTATAAAATAAAAATTGTTGAACTAAAGCACAAGCTATATGTCACTGATACCTTTTTGAAAAAAAAAAAAAGATACAGTTATTTTTTTTACCTTTTCAGCTGTTTTTAAAATATCTTCGCATTTTTTTATTCTATTCTTTCTTTATAAATTAAGTTCAACGAAAGCAAGAAAAAATATGCAAAATAAAAACAAGTCTTATTAAATTAAGCAAAGATTTGAATCTTGTATATTTCTGAAAAAAATAAGGTTTTATAACTGAGCGCTATTATTTAAATGATCACCTTATTTAAAGTAAAAATGCAAAAGATACGACCCCCCCCTCTTCTAAAGTAAATTCTTTTCATATTTTTAGTTTAATTTGAAAATACTCTTTAATACTAGAAATCAGCATTTTTCATATATTATGTAAATAAATTATTTTGTTCGTGATCATTTATTTTTATTTAAAATGAGCTTGGTTTAAATATCGATTTCAAGCATCCTATGAAATCTAACTTTTTTACCAACTTTTACAGGAAAGGGAGAAAATTTTTGAGTTTAAATGGAGACAGTTTCCAAAAAAAATTGCTTACAATCAAGAATTCAAAATGCACTCTAAACTTTCTGACAAAATTCATTCTAAGTGGTTTTCGTTCCGAAAAAAGAATTTTTTTTTTTCAGATTTTTCTGTAAATTATAAAAGAGTTATAGTAATCGTAAGCCATCTAAAAGTATCACTAATATGTAGTTCTATTATTATTTTTCATCTTATTACTAAGAATCATAAGCACAAAACTATGAATAGTCAGTCTTACTAAAAGCGTTTATAAAAAATGCGCTCATTTGTCCCTCACATAATCCCAAGAGACCCTTGTGATCTTTTCTTCCCCATGGATTCTTCCCCATGGAATTTTCTTTTTCTTCTCTCTGCCTTTGGTAATAAAAATGGGTGACGCACTCCCGGGATACCCTATTGATCCTTCTCTGTTTTCTACCCTACATATCGTTAACTAATTTTTATTCTTTTTCTTTTCAAATATCTAGATCACAGCTGTCTTGTTGGGCGCAGCATAGCTACATTTGGCTTTTACGCCATTAAAATACTACCATTCACTATTTTAGATCCTCTGAGTCAACCAATTACCTTTTCAAAATTTTTAAACGTCTAAATCACAGCTTTAACTTGTTTGAAACAGAATAGCTACATCTAATTCTTGCGCCATTAAATTCCACCATCGCACACAAATCCAGTATTTAAAATAATGTATAGCAATTAAATACTTCAATCCTGAAAAATTGCAACCATAATAAGGGAAATGTTTACAATTTATTTATTTATATTATGCCCATTTTTCGCAGTTCATTTATATTTGGAGTCCTACAATTTAAAGGTGCTGCTTTAGTTAATGGCTCAGATGATAACATAATAGCAATTAAGATCGAATAACGCTCATTTTTTTTTCTCAGCATACAATTCTAATATTATATGTATATCTATATATTTCTTCATAAAATAACAACCTTGAAATTAATGTAAATTCTATTTTTACTTTTTTACATTCGATGACCTCATTTCACAAATCAAATTATAAAATAAGCTATGCTCATTATAATACTTAATATTTTGATGAAAAATATTTACTATAGGATTATTCCTGTTAAGTACATTTTTGAAGACGAATAATGGAGAATTCGTTTTCCTCGTAGATAAGAAAAATAAATTTAATATACCATTCCAATGGACAATTCTGTTCAGTATAAAAATCAAATTATCTGCTCCTTCCTGGAGAAATAAATATATTTCCACATCATACAAGCCTTGTATTTATCGAACCGTTTCTAGAGATTAGTTGACGTTGAATTTTATTCTTTTTTTCACCATCTCAGCACCTCCGAACGGTTGAAAGATAAAAAGAAGTATTTATCAAAAAACAATACGGATGAAAGGTTCTCTCATCCCCCCCTTTTTTTTCTTTTGCTTCGAGGGATTTCTACTACAAAAAAAATCCTCATACATCTAATGCAACAGGATAAAACTTCATAGGTTCTTCCAAGCGGTGGAAGTAAATAACATTGAATTTTCGAATGGATGTCACAATGCTAGGGGCTTGAGAATATCTGTTTCAATTTCGATGGAAACAAAAGCTACCAGAAATGGAGACTGGTGTTCTAAAAAGGTAAAACATGCCTTGAGGGAGAAAAAAAAGAAGTAAAGGGAATGGGAGACCACTGTCAGAAGCAATTTATATGAACAGAAGGCAGCTGTAAGAACAATTTGTAAAATGATATCTATTGAAATACCAGGTGTAGCTTGTACGCATTGCCTCAAACTGCTTTTTTTCCTTCCCTATATACACCATTTTTATATTTCTCTCAACAATATTACAAGCTTTGGTTTGCTTTTCTTTTTTGTGGATCAAAACCAAGTTGACGAAAATGTCCAAATAAATTTTAGATAAAATTATAGAAGTATTTAAACACATAACGAAATGGATTGGTAATCGAAACTAATGCACTGAAAAAATTTGTTCTTGTAGCATATATTTATTAATATAAATTTTTTTTTAATATGATAGGTATTCAGCTCATACGTAAGGAAAGCTAAAGATGGATTTAATACTGAAAATGTAAATGGTATATGGATGTAAAACATAATACCACATGAACTATAAAAAATATTTCTAAATTACTTTGACAAATATATTGAACAAAATGTTTTTTTCCTATGTATTAAATTAAATTAGAATATATTAAATCTATTCAAAATAGAGCGTACTAGAGTTTTTATCAAAATTTCTGTAATTTTACTCTATAAGCTTTTTTTTTACTTTCTAATATCAAAATTTGTGTTTTTTCCATATCTATCGCATTTCTAGAAATGAAACTTACTGTTCCATAAAAAATCATATTTAAATAAAACCAAGCAAATTTTTTCTCTATATTCTACAATCACTGTTAGAATTGTATTATAAATGTTGTCAGAAAAGGATTTGCCTCGTGAAGGAAGACAACTTACTGTGTAATGATTATATTCCTTCCTTTCACATATATCCCCCGCAATCGATGACAAGTAATATGTGTTTGAAATACTTCTCAATTCTTTTACTTCATAACAAGCTAAATCATCATCCTACAGTGTCTGGAACTCATCATGAGAAAAAATCGAATCTTCTTACCCATTTGCAAAATATTACCATCTTTCCTGGTAATAAAAATAAATTACCTTTCCTCTTTATATAAACAGATTTTTTCCCGCCGGTAAGACCATTCCTGTCGAAGAAAATTTTTCCATGGCAATGTTGACTGTCAAGAAAGCTATCGCATGAAATAAGGGGGGAGGGTGCTGAAGACGCATTCAGTTTCTTCGCGTAGATTAATCCTTTAAAATTCGTTCAGTTGGCTGTAAAGTACACTTTTTCATCAGGAAAAAAATTTCACTTTTCCAGCAGGAGGAGGAATAAGCCTTTATCGGAGGGCAGCTGCGTTTTATACTTCTTTTCTATTCCGCTAGTATTACAGGCGTTTCCGAAAATAATTTTGGTTCCCTAGTCGATCGAAACTCCTCCTTTGCCTTATTTTATTTTCTCCCTCCCTCTTTCGTTTCCTTATAACCTAGTGAAACTGATTTCTTTTTGATGGAATTTATGGTATCCGTCGCACAGAGGACGATTCACAATTGGAATTGTCGTTTTCTTTAATAGTTGCGATTGGAAACTATCGAAATCTATTTCTTTTTGCTCTTCACATTGGAAGCATGGGACGTTGGATTGTATTTTAGGAGCGATTGGAAAATTAACTTTAAAGTCTTTTGCTAAGTTCTATAACATAAAACAACTCAGGGGAACGCTTAAGTAAAATGTGTATACACTCGTTTTACTTTTTATTATACAACAAAATTTAGGGATTAATGTGGGCTAATACAAAAGAAACAGAGAATAATATTAAAATTTCAATACATGCATTATAAACTATCTTTCTTAAGTATTTAGGTGACAAATAAGATATTTTCTGTAAAGTTTTGTGATTGGAAGAAACATTTATCACTCTTCTTCGGTAGATTTTATTTACATTTTTAGGCAATTTTTTTCAGCTAGTTTTACTTCATCGAACAATTTAATACACTCATGACATAGCACATGCTCTCTTACAGATGAGCATTTCATGGATTAAAATTTAACCATGTGCGTCCCCTTGGATGATCAACAGGGTTCATGTGCTTAGCCAACTATTGAAGCGACAATTTATAGTATCAAG
This sequence comes from Nephila pilipes, assembly GCA_019974015.1. Classification (NCBI taxonomy): domain Eukaryota; kingdom Metazoa; phylum Arthropoda; class Arachnida; order Araneae; family Nephilidae; genus Nephila; species Nephila pilipes. The sequence goes on from BMAW01096260.1 coordinate 11,456, forward strand.
TTTAAGAAAAAAATTCATAATTGTATGGTGCATGAAATTCGGATGAATTCTTTCGAAGAATTATTATGCATAGGGTTAGGCGGAAGACAGAAGAACATGAAAAATGCTTCAAACTTTGCAAATTTTATACTCATGCCAATAAATTGATTTCTTGTTCATTAATGATCTTCTAGAAGCAACACGAAGGTTACTGATGACAAATCTCGCGAATTTGAGCCACGGCCAATTGAAGAAGATGACATCTGAACTTTCACTACACTCTCTTAACTTACAAAATATGCTAATTTGCAGTTGTTCAGTCTGAAAGATTTAATGTGCATCTGCCTTGAAATACGACAGTCTATAAAATGACTATAACTCGAATTCATAAATTTCAAAGCCCTAGGTCTACCAACTAGGTTACCGAGGTCCACAAAACCACCTCAAGAAAGAGAAAGGGGGGGTGATATATTTTCTTTATATAATATACTTAAAACAATCGGATGTTATAATAAACGCTACAAAAATTACCTTCTGTAACTATATTTCGCTATTCGTCTACTTGCCTTAAAATGATAAATTAATGCAACTTTTGAAATGTTTCTTTGTAAGTTAATGAGATACTTTAAATTACTTAAATGAATCCGACGCGATGCATTCGATGACGCATTAAAATGTAATTTGGCGACAAAGATTTTTATTTTACAAAATATACAGAGAATATTCCTTAGACCAGTTATATTTATAGTTATCAAGGAAGAGATTTCATATGAACATTTTTGGTTAAGAGTTTCTGATAAATAACTCCAGTGTTAAAATACGCAAAATTATCGATATACATAAATCACAAGACAAAAATGTAGTAAAATGTTTTGTTTTTTCATTAAATGTATTGTTTTGCTGAAAATGATTAGTATGTTATGATTAGTATAAGATTAACAAGTTGTCTATTAACGAAATGTATTTAATAAGATATTATAGCCCTGACTCTCTATAAAGTCTCTCATCAATCAAATATTCCTTAACATTTATTATGATATTATATAATTTACTCAATAGTTTGAGTCGTATCTTGTTCTTTCCCTGTACAACACGACATCCGTAAACGTGATTAAATTATTAAGATGTTAAATTATGTTACTAGTTTTGGTATTAGTGAATTTTGGTAAATTCTTTTCCCCAACTATAAGACACATTTTACATAAAATAGATATTTTGTTATTAAAAATTATTCATTTGTCCTTTACAACCAAGTAATTTAATATTTGTAACTTAAAGGATATGTTAAAAACGTTCCAATTTTGGGCTAAATCTTTTTTATGACTTATGACTAAATCTTTTTATGACTTTTTTTTAATTTATAACTATATCTTATGACTTATGTCAACTGAACAGTTCAATGAAAAAATGCATTTCGATATTTAAATCGAAAAACAATATTTTGTTTGATTGCAAATAAATATATTTTATTATATTAATAATAGAAAAATATGAGTTCCAAAAACTCATTACATTCGAATTTATATTCTTCATATTTGTATATTTAATAACTTCCACAATCGGTTTATTTTTAAGTGAACACTCTTTGTAGGAATTTATCACTTTGAGATATAGGTATTCTTTTCTCCTTCTATTCTTTGCAATAAACATTGAGACAGAAAGATGGTTTATTAACGGCTATAAAAAGTAATGGGAAGACTGAATTAACTATATCTAAGCGAGATACACCACCTGAGTATCTTGGGAGGTGTTTTCATCTTGAATTTACTCCGTCTGGCCTATGGCAAAAGGTAACATTCTTTCATGATAATCCTGTCAATCGAGTCTATGTCTGCACATGTAAAGAGTTAACCAGAGGATCTGACTTGCTAATGATGTTGCTTGAAGACCACTCTAGTGAAAAGTTAAAGTAAGTAATGTCATCATCTACTAAAAAAAGAAACGCTTGGAAGAACGCTTGAACAAAAGAACTCGCTTAAAAAAGAATGCGCATTTGCAATACAGACCCAGTGTAGAAGTAATGGTTATATAGTAAAATCTGAGCTATATGCTCCTCTCTGTAATAATTATGTTTCAGCTTTAATTTTAACTTTCTTCACTACGGAATATAAGCATTTCTTTCTCCGATTATTTGTATTCCATTTATTGGAAAAGTTTTACTAAATACTTTTAACGCTGTATTTTTTTTTTAATTTTTTAGAAACTTAAAAAAAGATACGCTTTCTTAAGAGTATATAATAGCAGTTCACAAAAAGAAAAATTATCTTTAATTTTAAATATAAAGCTCCTCTGCTAAATTTAAGAAGAAGTTTTCCATTTAAAGAAAATGCTAAATTTAAAAAAAGATTTCCATTTTTATTATTTTTCAAATATAAAGTTCTAAGTATAAGAAGTTTTCCATTTATAGAAATGGGGCATATTTTTGAAATATAAAGTACTAAATACAAGAAAATTTCCATTAATAGAAATAAAACACATTTTTGAAATTTAGAGTAACAGTCTTTTAAAAAAACTAGTACAAAGATCTTCAAGCTTTCCTTCTCTTTTTAAAAAGTTTAAAAATACCAAACAAGATATAAAAATATAATTATAACACGCATTGAATTTCTGAACAAGAAGCATTTCTATAGTATCTCAATTAAGTATTTTGTTACATAATAAATTTCTTCATTAATTTAGATCATAAAGAGATATATTCCCTTTCTAACGAATAATGATTATCTTAGTTGTAGAGTATTTAAAAAAGGAGATTAATAATTTTCATTTGAAGACGATCAGGTTTAGCATTATATTAAATTATAAAGAAAATAATTTCTTCGAAAACGTATTAGTTTATTTGTTGCATGACAATCAATTTTTGATGTTTAGGACTATTTATATGTTTATTGCTTTTTGCGATTTGTTTTTTAGATTTTGCTATGTTTGATTGCATAACCGGAGAAGATATATTTTACCTTTTTCTGATTGCACATCCAGAAAGCTTTGAAAATTCACCGCAGATATTTACAAATTATTTTATCATTCATAAACTAAGTTTATCATATTTCTGTGTAAATATTTTCATTACTTACTTTTATATACAAATATTATTTGATTTAAAGATAAATATATTCAAGAATGTATTATGATTTATAGTTAGCTCACTTAGCAAAATCTGTTATGTATAGTTTATTCGTACTGATATTTGTATTAAAGTAGTAATTATATGATATACACAATAAAGAATATTAATTCTTTTAAGAGATATTCCATACAATATGCATTAAAATACATTCAATTTTATATTGTATAAATTTACATATATTTGAAAAATTATACAATTAAAAACAACAACGTCATTTACCATTTCAAAACAGACTAAGTTATTAATATATAGAAAATGAGAAGCACTCAATTTTTAATTTTGCAATTTAGCTTGAAAGTTTGTGGTATTTGTCAATTATTTAAAGCATCTAGACCACAATATATAGAAATATCAATCCATTCATTTAAAATTATTTTTGTACTTAAATTCAAAAAAAAAAAAAAAAAATGAAATCGTTGATGAATCAAGTTATGTATAATTTTATGAACACTTATTTTTTCTTCGACTTAATATCATTTCTAAAGAATGAACCAACTGAGTAGTGATAGAGACAATAACTATTATCTCTTAAAATATTTTTAAAAAACACATTTAGGAATAAAAATTTAAGCATTATTAAGCAAAAATAAAGTCAAAAAGAACAAAGAATTCTTAAAAAAGTACTCGTAAATAAGTTTTTGAGTGAATAAATACATATCGCAACTTATTCATAGTCTTACACCTTAAAGGCATCCACGCGACTGTTCAAATATACCTATCAGTTAAAAATAACACTGCAGATAAATGCAAAATCTAACGAGACGCTGGTGTTGGACCACAGTTGAATATTTTGATTCATCGAGAACATAGATGAGGTCTCATTTCCGGAGTTTTCCTTGGATGGTACATTTCCGGTACAGCGGAAGTCGACTCCGGAACACAAACCTCGGGGAAGACCCGAAACAAAGGAAATGGTCAATTATTCCCGCTTCTTCTGGATTCTAACTTCCACGCGAAAAATTGGGAGAAATGGAATAATATTTAACGGTTTCTTTGCTAGATAAAAATTGTTATTTTTACAGTGGAATGGAATGCCATCTCATTGAAGTTAAGTGATGATTTATCTTTTCTAGGATATTTCAGCTGAGGAAAAAAAATCGGAGGTTAGAAAAAGATAAAATACTGCAAAATTGTTTCATAATTACAGTTTCATGCTGCTCTTTCTTGTTCTCTTTATTTTCTAGCTCTGCGGGAATGCATCATCAGTTAGTAATAAGAAGGAGAAGGTAATCGTTTTCTGATCGGTTTGTTATTGTTTCAGACTCTTTCATGAAAACCGAGGAATTGTTCTTTGTTTCGCATATTTATCGTGTCTGTGTAGTTAAATACCAGTCTTCAGCAACATTTATTTTTAATGGCACTTAAGCTGGGTTCATAATTTTTAACTATTCTTCAGCTGAAAACATTCAGCTTTGTGAATGTTAATTAACATTTTTTAAATATCAAAATACTATTGTTATTAATTTTAGTCACGTATTCATAAAGCTCAACATAAGAAATAAGAAATAGATATAATTTGTTGGAAAACCAGTCGGCCTGTTTCAATGTTTTCCTAATTAAAAATTCTGGAAGGATCTTTTATAGTGTAGTTTTTATTTTAAAAAATTTAAAATATTACTGACTTAAGCTTCAGTAATCATTTATCACTAACAAAGCAAATAAATTTAATTGAATTTCCTCTTATTTCCAGTATGAATATGTTCTAGTAAAATTTTTGAATTTCAATACATACAAGGCTATCCAAAAACTACCCGTGTTAGAAATGGAAAACAGAAATCATTGCTTTCACTTTTTCTAAGAATTACGTGAGTATGATGCCCGTCGCTTTTCAAATAATCATCGCCGTAACTTTCCGGATGAGGAGAACGTTGTGGCCTTCATTGCAGCAGATTAATCCGAAACAACCCAATGCTTTCATTGTAACTTAGCTACTGGCTTGGGTTCGGTCCAGTTCTTTTCGACATGACACCTTGATGCAAAATGATAGCAATGATCTAAGCGGCAATAAAATTTTGATTTGGCAGTAGTAGTTGCCAAACAGAAACTAACACTTAAATCAATGTCAAATTTGTTTTTACGCCGTTGAATAGCTATCAGTATACATAAAATGTCAACTGCCGATAGAAACAAGCACTGTTTGAACCATTTTCATAATTTAGTTAGTTAAATATTCGTACTTAAGAACAACACGTTAATAATTTCGTAGTTAAGAACAACTCGTTAATAATTTCGTAGTTAAGAACAACACGTTAACAATTTCGTACTTAAGAACAACACGTTAATAATTTCATACTTTAAAGCAACATGAAGGCTATTTGCGACGGACATCGTAATTTTGAGCATCGGTCAAGTTACTGGGACAATACATGAACTGGCTCTCCCTTCTCAAATTTCCATCTAGGGAAACGGGGTCACGTGGAACCTCTATAGATTCAACATGCTTCAGCCCATTTAAAGTCCTGATGCCACTAAAGATGGTGAGTCCTTGGTAGCACCCGAACTTCTGTTAAACAAACTTTTCCGGCTTCCGGTTTCTGCCTGACTTATAGGACCTTAACAACATTCTGTCGCTTAACGCAACGGATACGTCTCATGATTCTAAACAGTGTTCATATGACGATTTCAATATCATAGCTGGTATATCACTCTCCACATCCATGTCCCACCAATGGAGAGGATTTAAAAGGTTTTTTTCTAGGAATTATGAGACCAGAACATGCTATTTAATTTGTTGAAAGGGTAGGTTACAGAGATTGAAATTGTTTAAAATTGTGATTTATTATGAGACGAAAAATCAACAAAAAATAATAACTAATCATAGCAACAATCCAAACATCAAGAAATTTCGAATCAATCAAAACATCAAGAAATTTGCATAAAATTAGATTCTTATACCCGAACCATGTTTCGAAAATTACAACGAAATATTGTAAATGTTAGGTGGATGTTAGAAATATGCTCAAAAAACTTTAAAGAAATGAATAAGAAAACACTTATTAAAAACACATATACAGACAAACTCTGAAAGGAACTCTAGATCAATGCATTACAAAACAGTTATATTTCTTAATTTAAGTATTTAAAGTTTTCCATTTTTCAAATATTTAATAGATATTTATATACTTACATTGAGTGAATTTGCATTTGACATCAAAATTTATACTGATTATCGAAATAAGTGCACTTTTATTCTCACTACAATAAAGAATATCAATGTAAACAAAATCACAGTTTTATGTACGATTATAATTAAACATATTCTTTTGATAGTTAATAAAAACAATCGATATTTTCATTATGGAACAGTATTAAAATCCAAACCGATTTGAGAAAATACATTTGTGATAATTTTAGAATCTATTATTTATGAAATCGAAGGGGGAAATTAATAAAACAAATTTAATTGAATTATGTTACTTGAAAATAAACCAAATTGAATTAATTTCTACATTTTTGAAAAATTACCATTCAGGCAGAAAAGCTACCTTATTAAACTAGTAAAATTAGTTACGTTTAAAGCTACAATATGCATATTAATTAGGAATTAAAATCATACAATGTTATTATTTCACTAATCACTAAAATATTTTTGGTTTCATCTCTTTGAATATATTGATATATTTTATAATAAAGCAATGGAGTATCACAACGACAAGTTAGTTCTTAAAAAAAAAGGTTTTAATTATATAACAAAATATACATAACACTCAATTCTTGATGCATTTATAGGTTTCGATTAAGTAATTTAAGATTGTATGCATTTTTAAATAACATATATATAATAGTTTAAGTTAGTTGAATAATAAAGCTTAATACGTTTTTTTTATGTATTGATAAAAAATTAGAAAATTTGATATCCTGAAACTTTTATTCGTTGTTGAAATTTGACAAAAATATTTATCAAACACTATTTCATAAATTATGCTTATCATTAGGCTTATTATCTTTTTTGAAAATACACAAATATAAATGTACTAAAAACGTAGTACCTCAATTCATTATGCAAGTAGCTACTATATGGAATGAGATCGTTTCTGACAGCTATATAATCGGCAGCGAAACTCCATGTTCAAAATGATGAGGTCAGATGGCAGCAAACCCCATTGCTTTGTAAAGGCAATTCGAAGAAATGCTGGGAGTAGGTTACATACAGTAACATTTTTCCCTTGATCATTCTAAACGTGCTCAATCATTTTCAGGTCCAGAGAATGTACCAGCCAATTCATACACTAAATAGTCTCCTTATTAATTTTATTCTTTTGCAACCAAACTATGTGTGTGTGGTTCAGAATTATCATCTTATAGAATGAAGGAGCACCCCCAACTTCTGTGGAAGGAAAAACAAATGGATCAAGATTATCATCTTGATAAAATACTGTCTCTTGGGATTATGTGTAGGTCAATATGGACATCCAAAGTGATACCTCTCCCATACAAATATACTAGACCCAGTAAACAATTATCTTTCATGGATATGACTAGAATAATAGTGTGTTTCCAACTCTCGCCAGATCAACAATCTTCTTGAATCACTTTGCTAGCAAGAATCAAGACTCATCAGTAAAGAGAACAGAGTTCCGTTGACTTGTACTGCAATTGACATTTGTGCGTACCTAATGATACCTTACCTCCAGACGGAGTGGTGAGATAATTACATTCGATATTAAACATATTGCATACAACCCACCTTCGGTAATTTTCTTACTGACAGTTGATGAGGATGCCAGTCATCCACTGGATATTACAAGAAAAGATTTGAGGTAGGATAAATTTAGCTGGGTTCAGAACCTTCTTGCAGTCAGCTGAAAATAGAGATCGTTTGCGGCACTTGTAGCTTTAGGTCTTCTGTGACTTGATCTTCAAAGAGTTTATTTTGTACATATAAATGTACTCAAAGTCTATAAATTACTATATAATTCACATTCAAACATATTACTACAAAGGACTGACTCAAGTCGTATCTAGAGATTTCATTAGGCAGTTTCCACTTGCAGTAAATGTAAATACTTTTAAAAACTGTTTTACGCCAAATATCCATACAAGTTAAGCGACAACTAACTTGAAAAATCCTATTCTGATACAATATTACTTTTTATGTATACTAAATAAATTGTATGAAAATTTACTTACGCTTAAAAGTCGATGTGATCCCACTTATTAAAAGCCTTTCCCCCCTTAATTTTTGGAAACCAGAGTATATAAGAAAACAATGATATAATGTTTCTTTATTTATGAGTTTTGATTTTTATTTTTGAGTTTTGTTTTGAAATTAAAGTATAACTGCTTACAGATGTTAAATATTCTTGAAGACAAATAAGCAAAAGAGTGTATTGCAAGATGCTGCTGTTACCGCTAAATTCACATGTAACGATTTGAGACATTTTTTAATAATAAAACATTCTTCTGTCATATGAAATGCTTTTAAATTTTAATTTCGATGTATTTTTTAAAATTAATTTTATGTTCATGTCATCGTGGGGTATTGTCAATTATACGTTAAGCAATAAGCGTAGCTAATTTCTGTATTTTTATGAGATGGATTCAGAACTTTAAAGGAATGATCTTACATGTAACGTATTGCATTACGGGTTTGAAATGGAAAATAAAGTAAACATGAATTACATAGAGAAAATTTGTTTAAAATTCCAGCAAAATTCATGACAACTTTATAAAAATTTGACAAATTTGAAAAATTAATATTATTTGTTATAGTGTGTCGAGAGAATAAAATTCTATTTTGTCATTTATATACATAAATTTTCCTTTTTAATATATTGATACGATATTATAAGTTAAAATTCGTTAAAACACTAAGAAAAACTTTTTTTTTCAACATTTAAGTGAAATTGTTTTTCATACCAAGCTGAAACCAACGTACTTGATGGTAATATGGTCAGTTCAGGTATTATCACCAGTTGGCTATTTCAAAGCTAACCATTAGAGGATTTTAGTACTTTGAACAAAAAGTTAGTGAAAAGCTGTAGCACTGCACTGAGAGGTTTGTCCATTAACCTTTCCTGAGAAAGAGTTTTCATTATTTTCATGGCTTCCCAGTACAATCGTTGGTATTTTGATCAGGTAAGTTTATCCATTTCGGGAGTGATTAATAAATCGTAGAAATACAATATAGTATTGATTATGTCAGGTTTATAAAAGCTGTTCAAAAATATGTGACAAATTTCCTCAAATAGTTTATGATTTATACCTAAATTACGCAGTTTTCGGAAACCTATAGCTATAGATAATATGGTCAGAGAGGGATGCACTAATAACTGTAATACATGCATGCAGACTTTTTGTTTCTTGTATTTGATATTAAACTACTGATCTTTCGCATTATATATATATATCCAATGTAGATACGTTCCTCAGAAAACCGTGCAAAAAAATTCGCTTAAAAATACATGCGACTTATGGTAAATTTTTGGGAATATGTTCCACAACATTAAAGAATGAAAATTCAATTTATAGGTACATACAACATATAAAAATTCAAATTGAAATTTGGAATAAAACTACTATCAACTGTTCATCGCTACTTGATAGCAAGCGGACATTGATACAAATGAAGAATTTAGATCGTTATTAAAGGCCTCTGTAGAGTTTTTTTTTGTGTTGTTGTTTCAAAGTCTTTTAATTAAAGGCTGTTTTATTTTTGTTTTTCAAGTTGCTTAAATAATTCTTGATATCCTGATACACAAAACTTAAGATTACGTTGAAATTTTAATCTACTCTCTACGTCAGGATCATGAGTAAGAAAATGTTCCATACTTGTAGCAAATTCCAAGTCCTCTCAAATTAAATCAGCTGTTAATAGCTGAAGTTCATCTTCGACTTCATCATTATCGTCTTCATTTATAATCACAAACTGTTATAAATTTCTTCAAATAGTCCTCATCCAAAGGGCTTTAAAGCATCAATTCTTCGATGTCACTCGTTTGCATGCTGTTAAAACTTTCGCCACCAATTGCATTCGATAGAGTTATAATTTCAGAACTCACAGCTGATTTTTTGTACAACGAAACTTCCACTTTTGACGCATACTGGCAAAATTTTTATCAACAAGCATTTAAAGTCAATTGGTGCAATTCTTTGATGGAAAAAGAAGCATGTGAAGTACAATCTATAATCGTAAGCTTTCTCCATGCTTCCACAACAATTAAATTTTTACCACTGAGTTTAAAATATATTTAAGCGTTTGCTTTATGTTGTACTTTTTAAATGCTGATTTAATACCCTGATCGAGTGACTGAATAAAAGAAGTGGTATTAAGCGGTAAATTCAGCATTTGAATATTTGGAAAAGAAATTTCTGGAGGGGGGGGGAGGAAGGACTCGTGTCAGAACAAAAAATTCGTGTGAAAAAGTATATTGGTGAACCGTGTTTTTTTCAAAATCGTGTAAAAAAACCCGCCTAAGAAAGAGTTATATATATATATATATATTAATCGCCCTGTTAGAATGTCATAAAACAGAGTAAATGTTAGGGATCTAGAGTCGAAAGAATATGAATTTGGCTTTTTTCTGATTTTCATACATCGATTAATTTCAAATAGAGATAAAGTTCTTTTTACAAGAATAATAAAATTGTGTTTTTTTTTCATTTATTCCTTTATTTAAGCAAAGTAAAAATTTGTAGAAATGGATTTATCGAAAAAAAATGAGAAAGTGGCCTTTTTATCTTCATTGGCCTTATTTATTGAAAGAAGTGGTGTATTTTACAAAATTAATTTGAAAGTTACAATCTAAAGTGAAACTTAAAGGAAACAATAACACTAACATCCAAATGTTTTACATTTTTTCAACTTTATTGCCGCCATCACACTTTCATTTTGAGTGAGTTATATGAGTGAGTGATAATTTTATTAAAGTCGATCTGAGAAATATCATGAGGGCTATTGGTGTTGAACCTCATAATTTTGAGCCTTGGTTAAGTGACATCGACGAAACCTCAACTGATCCCTCCCTCTCGAAAGTTCCCCACAACCTGAACAGAGAGCTTGGTACATTGATAGATTTAATGTGCATGAGTCCCACTTCACGGCGAGTCTTTGTGGCATCAGGGCTTGAACCTGCTACCTGACGAAAACAACGCTGGGAATGGATGTAAAACTGTAAGAGTGGATGTATTACCATTAGGAACCTTATTTACATATGAAGCACTTTTGAAGTAAATTTTTCTCTTTATCTATCGCTGAATCTTTCCGAATTTTAAAAGTAACGTAGCCTCTGTCATTTGGTTTTATCAGTTTGTAGTCATAATTAATTAGGATATTTTATAGTGTAAACTTCTGCATACATTATAAATAAATTAATATTTATTTCTTTTTGTGTGTAGACGATTTTAAGAATTATCTAAATGCGGTTTCTACTACTGCAGACAAGTCCTTTCGCAGATCGTTTTACAAATTTGACATTAAATTTAATTCATATTATTTTTAGAAAGCGTAGAGCTTAATTCATACACACACTTATCGATGTTACACTGAAACATAATAATGTCTTGTTTCTCATTAGAAACTATATTTAGCACTCAGATTGTGTATGATTCGGTTACATTTGTGTAACAGTTCATCCACTTTAATAATTTCAGCACTAATCCACATTGGTGACAATAAATCACAATAATTATTCGATTGCAAACATTGATTTATATTATATTAGGATTCAATGCGCATCAAGGTTCGTTAAATTTCATCCCTGATACATTGCGAATGACATAATATCTAGATATTCCTCAACTATTAATCCAAATTGATCACTGTTGACAAATAATATCTATTCCAAATATAGATATTGCGTTCTAATAGGTTAAATATTTATTTTAATAACATATTTATAATATCTAAATTATAAACTAATACAATGTTTTAAATTATTTCATGTGGAAGAATACAAAAATTCAATATAAAAAGGGAAAATGCACAAGAAAGCTATACTAAAGTAAAAAAAGAATGTGTTTAAAAATTATTCGCTTGTTCCGGTAAACACAATATCACTTTTACACATTATCCATATAATTACGTTTGCCGCTTCGATATTACTAAAAACTAGTTTAAGCTGTATTGTATTTTGCACTAATAAAAATGATCAGTTTCTTGTTTCTTCTTATTTAACAATAAAAAATGAATAAACTTAAAATGTAGGAGCTTCTAATTAGGTAGGGGATGAATATTTCTTGATGCTTTATGATATATAATGAACAAATTTTTTTCAAATCTACATTTCCAGTTCTAATAATCCCTAAATTAAATATTCAATAGTTTAATAACTTATTAACATTAACACATAATATACATTGAAAAAGACAATTGTGCTTACATCAAAGTGGTAAATACTCGTAGTTTGCCAGGTCAACCAAGTTAAGTGCAATGCTATCAATATTTTTGAATTGCATTTATTTGAATCTCTTTTGCAAATTGAATTTGTAAAGAACTATCAAAATCAACGAATACACGTTTCAAATTTCATGAAAACTAATAAACTAATTGAAGATAACAAACTTACTAAATTAACTAAAACCTATCATCCATGTCGCATTAAAAATGTAAAACTTGAGTTTCATTAGTGACAATACTATTATTGTTTGTAATGGTGAATTAAACATTATTGGATGTCTGATAAACAGATGTAGCTAAGGCATTTAGTATAGATTTTGAATTAGTGTGATACAGTCCTGACACATTTGCTGTTGAGCGCGTTAGTTTGCTTACTTGATTTTCTAGACCAAAATTCTTTTCAATACATAAAGCAATAACGACAACTGAAATTTAACTATATTTTAATACTATACAAAGCTTTTGACTACTGGTTACTCATAAATTATTGAAGAATTCAAAATCCGAAATTAAATATCTGTAAAATGGTTGTACAAATGAAAATCATTGGAATTCATTTAACACCCCACAAGCATTTTAGCATTTAACTATAACAGGTGCACCCAAATTGACTACTCATCAGGTGTCTTCGACTCAGCTAATTAACTAGTATATTATTTTCTATTCCCTAAGTTATATACATAACTCTTAAATATATATAAAATTTCTTTTTAATTAAAGATCAGATTGAAACAAGTCCTTTCCGGTACCTTTTTAATGTTTTTCTAAAACCAGTTAATTAATTGTTTTAAATATTTACTACTCCAATAAATAATTCAGCACACAACTACTACACTCTATTATATTTTACTGCATGCTTTAAAACTAGAACGACTCGAATTTTGACAGTAAAAACCTATTTTGAAACTGTAATTACTCTTAAATTATTCATGTCAGCGCACTGACATTTAATGTTTTTATTATATTTTTTAGATATTTAAATACATAACAGATTTATTTTTCAATATTGTATAGTAAGGGTATAAATTAACGCTATACCTAGAACGATCGAAGTGGTCAAAGAGACCGCGATAGAGATTTAAACCATTTGCAGCTGAAATACTCTTGTTTTTCTCAATGGCTTTTTTTCCCTTCCATTTGCACTTACACTTATTTCCAGGGTCATTGTAGTGAAAGTGAGTCAGTAACAATATTTCCGACATAGACAATAGCACGCGTATAACAGCTACTTTTTCAAAACCTCATTCAAAAGCACTGAATATTGATGAGAGTTTGGCTCTTTTTCATCAACACGATGAAAATTGTAATGATGATGATGAATCTAGCAATTCCGATTTAAGAATTCCTGAACAAATCTCTTGACTCCTCAGGAGAAATAAATGATGAAATCCCACACAACATGCTGTTTACTCGTAAGACATTCTTCATGTTACAGATTGAATTAAATAGCAAATTCCTAGCAAAGGCTTTCTATCACATTTTAAATATATGCTTATGGAAACATACTGAAAGAAAATACAAGATCTATTTATCCCATATGCTAAGAAAACTACTGGAGGAAATAAAACTTCATCATGGCGTTTGCAGTTATCCAAATACATATTTAAACTTCAACTTGACTTAATGTAAGATTTAGTTTGCTATAATGTAAGATTTCCGAGGCTCGCCACCAAATAAAATTGGATTTTCAAGGCCTTTTCTTGGAAGAATTGGATGCTTTCATTTCATTAGTTTAAGGAAAGGAGCAATGGACCATTCTAAACTTAAACGTCTTTTATGGGGGGGTCTTCTACTACTCAGTAAAACAATCGCAAAACCGTTTCAAAGAAATTTTATAGATCCAGTCGTTCGATGATAAATCGACTCGGTTTAGATAGGAAAAATTTACCCTTTAGGGAATCTAAATTGTACAACTTGGAGAACATGTTCTTTTGACAATTATGCATCAATTTCTTTATAAGGGAAGAAATACCTCATCAGCCAATGGTTTTACATCTCAGAAATGGGCGAATAATTTGTTGGCAAAAAGAACTTATGTTGTTGGTAAAAGCTACCAATGATTTTCAAAGACACAGCTCCCAAATTAGTCTTATTTAAATTTCTAATGAACGTTAAATAATTCCTAGTGTAAGTCAAAAAAATGTAATGATTCTTGAACATTATGCATTGAAGTGTTAAGATACATGATAATATCAAAATACTCCCAGAAAATGGCAAATTTTTACACATTCACTAAGTGTGACATAGATTTATTTGATCAAATGAGCCGATTTTAAGAGTTGGGTTTGACATCAAGGAGTCTGTTTATATTTATTGCTTAATTCTATGTATTGAAACTATAAAAATACTGGATTTTATTTAGAACATGTAACTTTCCGCTATTTTCTCAAAGATCCCTTATTCACCCCATTGTTTTTCAAAGAAACTACTTGCATGCCTTCGTAGCTCTTGTAAAACTACGAATAATCAAAGTCATCAATGTTCATCATGCCGAAACAAAATCAAATTGTGTTCCTTATGTGTTTAATGCTTTCAAGTAAAATGTCACAACAACGGTGTATTAAATATTTTTGTTGCAAATCATGTGTTAATCAACAATGAGAATAAGTTCCACTAATACAATACTCGCTTTTTTTCTGTAGAAATAATGGTATTTTGTATCATGCAATACAAAATTTTACTATTAAATTTGTTGGATAAACTTTAAATTGTTTAAATTAATTTATTTTAACTTTTTAGAATGACCATTTGCATAGAAATCAAACAACTACACTTGATTTCCTTTTACGGTCGAAATTACCACTAACTGTCGATTTAGGTAGTTAAAAATATAAGTCATTTTAGGTTTAAGATGTTTTGAATGTGCTAAAATATTTATGTAGTTTTATTTCAATGTCAAATGTTTTGTTTCAATCTTGTTTTAAGCACGGAACCAACAAATCATTGACTTTGAGAATTTATTTCTTATACCGTGCTTTGAGCAAAAACTTACATATTTTTTATAAATTATCTGCTAAGTGCTAAATCTGTTTTATGAGAGTATTTTGTCGTCATCTGAAATTTATCTTTTGTCAGTTTTTTTTAATATTTAGCGTAGTTATTTCCTAAAGAGAGTTTCTTCTAAGCTGTATTTCACAATTTCTAAAACCAGATTTTTATTTTAATTTACACCAAGCTTAAATCGGCATATTTTAATTGAAGCTCGCGTATGAGGTTTTCATTTTGACTGAACTGCTGATTAAATAAATCATACAAGTTATTTCAACTTTTATCGAAAATAGATAATCCAGATAATTTCTCAGCACTATTTCGTAATTCAGGTAAAGTAGGTTTTATTTTGTTTCCAAAGGAGGATATTATACTTCAAAAGAATTATTTCATTTTAAATCTTTGTGTGCATATGTATTTTGTTCATTACATTTTTTCATATGCTCTTTAATCATTGTTTTTCTCTTAAAATTAAGAAGTTGCACATTAAATATTAAATCACGAGGGTGAGACGTCAGTTCCTATACACGAAGTATTGACTTACTCCAAAATTCTAATTCTAATTCTCATGATTCTAAGTCTATTCATTCAGTCTAATTTTCATGAACTGAATAAGATATTACTCAACAAAATGGTCAAGAATTTAAAGAGGGACATAAGTGATATTATTCATTCTAATCCTTAATATGAACTTTTGAATAAATCATATATTTATTCTTAAATTTTGAACTGCATTAAAATAAACACATAAATTTCATGTTAGAAAATCAATAAGTCAAAATAGTATGGTAAAAGTATTTTAAAATTCTATATTTATAAGCGTAATTGTATTGTAGATTTAATTCTCCTTTCTTGTGTTATAAAATATAAATAAAAAATTTAAAATCAAAGAAATTGTTTATCATACATTTATTCAGAGCTCTAATATAAAATTTTGTACTTAACAATTTTATCAATACTTATATAAGTTAATTTCAAAGTGCTAGTTAAGTGCTTTGCACTATTATTTTTTTTATTATCTAATTATAAAAATGAAATTCACTAATAAATCTGAAGCTATTGTCAAAATATAAATTTCTTCACTAATCTTCATGTATTCAAATATTTTGGAAAATATCCCGTTTTAAACAAGATCATTTATTTAACTTTTGAAGTTTATTTAACAATATATTCAAAACTGAAACAATTTATTCAAGACCTTTCTACATAAAAATCTAAACACTCATAATTTTTACATCACTAATATATCAACAGTATATTTAATCTTTGTCACTATTTTAAATATTATTTTTCTATAAAATTCTTTAAATAGGCGTATAAACAAAAAATTAAAAATTAGAAAATATTATTGAATATATAAAAAATAATACAAGATAACTGTTTTTTCATTATATTGGCATGCATTCGCTAACTCTAAAAATAAAATGTTAAGCAAGTGTATAAACTCATATAGATTACAGAAAAGAAAATAACCCCAAACTAGCATGAACAAATGATATCTCAGCTACCTCATTTTATTAATTTATCCCTTATAATCTATGTTTTGCAATCAAATTCCAGTACTTAAATATAAACATTCTTCCCTTTTTTTATTGATCATTAATAATAAAACATTAGAATTGATGAAGTATTCTTCTCTACTTCCTATTTAATTAAAATTCTTTCTTTAAAAACATCTGACCTTTATGCTGCGCTTAACACGAAATACAAGTCACGAAATACAAGTAATATTTCACACTCTCTAAAATGTTGCTCTCCCTACTTGTTTTTTAATCACCACATGTAGAACGTAGCACCACAAAATTAATTCTTAAGTCGCTACATGGAAGGGAAAATAAGTTTATGCTTAAGAAAGTCTGGAGGAGACAACAAGTGTGTAACCAAAGAAGGAATTTTAGCTAAGAATTATAATGGCTATTTCATGAGGCACAGAGTCCTACTAAGTTATTCTATTAAATTATTTTTCTCAAGTGAATTTACCACTTAGAATAACTTAAAAGCAACTTTATATATAAATATAAGCGTTCTCTTAGCAACTTATAAAATAATTAATTTTCCCTGAAATGGATTTAAATGTGTTTTAATATTTTCATTTTGCATAGAACTAGTCAACGGAACAGAAGAAAAATTTCTAACAAAAAGAATATTAAACAAAGTTCATTATTCAACTTAGAACTCGAAAAAAAATTCAGAAAATTTTACGTGAGATTTTGGATGGAAATGGGAACTTTGTTTTACCTATAAACTATATGAGAATTTTTAAATTTTCTTTTATTGTTTTGTTTACATTCTTACAATTTTTACTCTTCCATTCATATCCTAAACTTAAAATACAAAACTAATTTCTTTTGAACACACACACATGTATATATATCGTTCTTTTAAGACTCTACCACAAATACAAAATTTACAAGAACTACCTGTTAACAATCAATATGCATGGGAATGAGTTAACACAACATTTAGAGCAGCTGCGACTTTATGCCACAACATTTAAGAGAATGCGTCAGAAATAATGGAGGTCCGATATCCTGTTGATTGCATTATGATAAATAAATTTTATCATATCCAGGCTCAATAATTTCTTCCAGTTTAATCGTATCTTGTTGTTTAGCAAATATTTACTTTCAAATATCCTTTCTTACCATCTGATTATTCCTCCTAGACTCATTTTTCTTACGATGAATGTATTTGTAATCTAAGTTTCGCAGTTTTGACAACCATTTGAAAAAAAAAAAAAAAAAAGAAGAAGAAGTGGGAGGGAGAATATAGCTCAAGAAATAACACTGCAATTTCGAATAATGTACTATAATTTGAAATTGCAGTTTTATGTAGATATTATGTAGATATTTTTGAAATTATATAAAATTGTGGTAAGCAAAAATTTTCATTGGAATAGTTAGAAGAATTATACCATTCTAAAATAACTTTTCATTTTCTTTTTTTCAAAATTTATATTATGAAGTTTTAGCACCCAATTTCAATTTATTTTGGTGCTAAGTAGTTTGAGGTAAAGTATTTTGATAAGCTGGATAATTTGGATCGAAGAAAAACATGTTTAACCACATATGTTTGCCTATTTTCCAAAACCAGAGACATTTTATTTTATTTTATTTTATTTCTATTAAATTTTTTGACTCTTAATATTGATACATCATAATGTAATATTATTTTATTTGTTCTTCTCGCTCTCTCTATCAATATATATATATATATATATATATATATATATATA
>BMAW01096260.1:34522-47286 GCA_019974015.1 Nephila pilipes
CCATAAATCATGAAATCATTATATATATATATATATATATATATATATATATATATACTTATATATATATATATATATATATATATATAATAATATAATATATATATACATATATACTATCATATATATACATCCTTCTCTCTCTCTCTGTGTGATTTGATTGTGTGTGTGGATGTGCGTGTGTGTGTGTGTCGTTTGTCCAACCAATAATGGAGTAATAAAAAGAAAAATAAATTTGGCACTTTAATACATGGAATGAATTACCTGATTGGATGTTCAATGGATTTGTCATAAAAAACTTTAATATAGATAAGCACCTTAAGAAATACAAGCTAAAGTTCCCCCCCCCCTCCGCTTCTTTAGAATTTTAAAATATTCTGCTTTGGAAATATCCATTCAAATTTAACAAGTGATACATCGAGAACATCATGGATTTTTCCTCGATTATATTCATGAACGAGAATCTTTCATTTTAGCAAGTGTTTAAGATAATCTAGAATTGCAGAAATGTAGAATATTTGACTTTGGGATTCAGTGATTTGCTAACTTCCCTCGTGTCCAATGCATCCAATGAATAGCAATACGTAACTGAACAATTATGAATTCCCTTTAATCTTTATTTTTTGCAATCACTTGGTTTCGAAATTTGCGAAGATCAGCATTTCCCCCGCTTTAAATTAATACTGATATTCTTTTACCCACCAATTACTCTACTTGTAAAATACCTAAAGATCCCTACGTCTATTTCTATTTGATCCGTATAATCCTTTTTTTTTTTTTTTTTTAAATTTTTGGTGAAACAAATAGGTACCAGTCACTTTTTACCTTGTTACCAAAGTGAGTGGATGTGTTTCGTCCTTCACTATTTCCGATATATTTGCCTCCTTCTAGTGTGAGCATATGTATATTATTAGCGCTATATTTTAAGTTTCCTTATTGTGTCACAAGAAAAGTACAAAACATTTTCAGTTCGATGTGGAAATAATTAAGTATTATATAGTATTTAGTAAATAAGAGAATAATTATGCTATTGATACATTTATTTCTAAATTAGCTACATAATATGGCACATCGTTTGAAGTTTTCTAAGAATAAAAATACAAATCTAGTATTAATAAAGATATTTTTGTTATTAATTTCAATTCCGGTTATAGAACAAAAATTATATGAAATGAAAAAAATTAATTATACAGAATTTCTAAAAGAGTTGATAATTGGACATGTATATAAATTGCCTAGTAATTACAGAATTATTCACAAACTTTACTACAATTTAATAATTAATAAAGATTTCGAAGAAAATAATCCTTTTATTAGAAATAAAATATTTTGTGGTAAAAAGATTAGAATGATTGTTTTTTTTAAAAAAAAATTGGCTATCAAATTAAAAGAATTAAATGTCTATAAATATTCTTAACACCAAAATTTAAAAAAGAGACTGTTAAATTTAGAACAGTTACTTTATAAATAATGGTTTTAATAATTATATTGCATAAACAGATAAATTATTATTAGAAAATTTATAAGAAACTCCACATAAGCTAAAGAAGACAACTGTTAATTAAAATAGTTTAAATGTTATTAAACGAATTCCTAAGGAAAAAAAATCAGCTCATAGTTGTGAATTTCCAATTCTTTTTTAATTTAATAGATATAGATGATTTAGTTCATGTTATTTCCATCATTTTAAGCAAAATAATTTTAAAAATGTTATTTCGTATGACAATTTTAAATCTTTTTAGTTAATCTTGTACTTTAAAGAACATTGTATTCAATTTAAAAATAAAAATGTAAACAAATTAAAAGTACACTACAGACATGAAAAGCTAGAATTAGTTAAGCACATATACGAGTATTAATAATTTTATGAATAGAACTATATGGATAAAAATAATTTTATTAGTGATATATATAATGATGAACTAATCACCTTTAATTAAAATAAAAATTTTCCAGTAAGCAATATTCTTTCTTTTTATCCAACACATTTAAATTCAATTCAAACAAATAAAAATAAAAAAAAAAAGAGTCAAAATATTTAGACATAAAATTGGGAATTATAGACAATTTTGGTTTCAATAACAGTTTGATAAAATAATAATTTAATTTCTAGCCTTTCTGACTAAGCGTTTCGAACCCCTAATTAACATGTAAAAAAGCTTTTTATGTGTCGTGCCTTCTCATAGAGTTTGGCCTATGAGTTTATTTTCAACACACACACACATATATACATGTGGAAAATTAATAAATTGTATAAGATGCGAGTTAAAAAATGTAAAAATATAGTATTAAGAAACTGTAGAGATTATATGATAAACTGTATCACTTAGCATATTAATAATTCCTTTCTATGTGGTGTTTGTTTGAATTCTTTTCATGAGAAAAGGTATCAATTGTCAGATGTTTGTTAATGCTATTACCTGAATATAAATGTTAAAAGTTTTACATTTTCTACTTACCGCAAGCAAAAAGTTTGTTTCTTGTGAATTATGTGAACAAAAACAAACATTCCTGATTGTAATAAGTAGCTTAAAACCATTTTAATGAATTTCGCTAGAAAAATATCCCTTTGAAAAAAAAAATAAAGCAACTAAAACAGCAGAAATTTTTTTTAAAAAAAGAGGTTAGGCTTAAAATTCTGTCCATGTAAGTCTTTTATAGTTTTTTTTATTTTCAGTAGTTGCTGCCTTTTTAAAATAAATAAAGATTCTATTTTTTGCAGAACTGAGCTTCTAGAGATAACTATTTCACATAAAAAAGCGGGCAAATTTAAGTACTGAATTAATTATTTTTAATTCCCCTATCTTTCAACGTAATGTATGTTTACTTTGTGCTTACTTTTAGTCTAAATAATTTATTTATTTAAAAGCTAAAACTTAAATGAAAGGAAAGAGAAATGCGTATTAAGCTCATAAGTAGAATTTTATACATCATCGCTCATTCTAAGGGGTTTACCATGTCTACTTCTGTAAGGCGTTTCTGTAATGTTTTGTTGTTTAAGTAGTATTATGTCCTTTATGATATTTTAATAACATTGTATAGGATAGCGAACACAATAATGCCGGGAACAATCGAAAACAATTAAGCAAAAACGTAAATGTTTTATTGTTCTTCGTATATTTTCATACTCACTTTTTCTAGAAGAAAAAAGAATAATATTATTTTGTTTTTATACGTATTGTAATTTTCTTCGTTACAATGTATGAGCATTTTTAACATCATAAGTGTGAATAGCGATGAAAATTGAATTTTAGTAACATAAAAGAATTTTTTAATAAGTGGCACGTATTTATGAAAAATAAAAAAAAAATTAACTTGATTTATTTGCATTTGCAATAATTCAACACTTTTTATTAACTTATATACTCGCATGATTTTAAAAAAAATATTACGAGTAATAATTAATTTTTCTCAATATTTATGGTAATGTTGCCTTGAAAAAGGCAATATTCATCTTTTTAAATGTTTGATTTTGAATAACATAAAAAATGAATTGAATGTATTTTATGTTAAAATGGCTTGAAGAGTAAAGTAATGAATTTGCTATGACAAGACAGATGAAATATCTTTTCTTTCTTTTAAATATATGTGCTTTTATTCCGAAAAGAATTTTGAGATTAAAATAAAATTCAAATTCATTGATGAATTCAACAATGAATTAATAAAAGTAAAAAAAGATAACTATTTCACATAAAATTTGCTTGTATAAACTGCAAAATATTGCTATAAACTTTTACAAATAAAATCAGAAAACATGGGAGAATTATTTAAAAATATTATATACATTTTTATATTGTAAGAATGGATTTCAAAATGTAATATTAAACAACAATAATTTTAGAATAAAACTTACATTTTATATACATAGATATTTATTTTCAACTATGAAACTTTAACAATTGTATAGTTCTCTGTATCATTTTTTTTCTCATTAAATAATTGATTAAATGTTGACAAATTATAAGCGAAAGATAGATAAAATTATAATAATTTTGTACCATTTCTCTTTATGTATCCTTTTCCCTAAGGCATAATTCTAGAAAACATTTCTAGTACAATTATAATTAGACACTAATAATAAAAAGAATAAACTATATACCTTCTAGGATTCACTAATCTGTTTAAGAAATTTAACATCATATAATTATAATTCTTGTTATAGTATTAAAAATACATGAGAAAAAATTTAGTTAAACATTAATATTTCTTCTACGAGTTTTATTACATTCATACTTTAACATCATTACATTAGCTTATTTTTATTATTATATTCTACGAATAAAAATATTATGCTTATCCAGCAGGAAAAAACTGATACCTCCTTCACTCACATAAATTAAAGTTTCTTAATCTAAAAGTTTCTTAAATTTTGTATGTGGTACAATGAATTTACTCATAATATAATTTTATTCATATCATGAATCAATTTATGTAACGTATTTGCATAGTAATTAATCCATTTAAAATTTTAATCCATTAACTAAAGACGAAAGAGTATCTTAAATTGTTTCATTTTTTTTTTCATTTACTCTACTTTAATCAAATGTCTGTTAGTTTAATACCAATTATATTGTTACATTTTGGGTACTACTTATAATTTGATTTACAGTATTGTAGAATAATCATTATAAATGAATAAACAGACTTTTCAGGCTTTAAGAACATTTTAATTTTACTTAAGAATCTATTATAAATTATTCCTTGATAATGTTTCCTTTTTTTTTTACATTTCTTCTATTAAAGATCTCTAATCTTCTAGTATTTAAATGAATTTATTCAACAATTACTATTTTAAATACGTCCATGTTAATTTGCATTTTGCCTAAGGAAATATTATCATTTTGTTTTTAGCGTGCTTTATTAAAATATACAGTAAAAATCACGCAAACTACTCGTAAAATTTATCATTCACCAAGAAGATTTAATGGTTTCTTGAAAGCCATTTAAAAGGAAGTATTTTTTTTATGTGAAATGAATTCTGTCTGTAAAAACAAACAAATGATTATTTGTATGAGTCTAATCCTAAAATGAAATACATTATAGCTTATAAAAATAATATTTTCTAAATAACAAATCATGCAACATATTTGTTTTGTATTTTTTTTATTTTTCTGTATATATATATATATATATATATATATATATATATATGTGTGTGTGTGTGTGTGTGTGTGTTTTAAGTATTAAAAGGATTTTATTTTTATTACGAGCTCAATCAAATTTCAAAATTATATAACTGTAACTGATTGACATTCACGTGGTATCATCTAATGTTTTAAGAAATATGAGAGCGAGAAATCTTAAGAAACAAAATGTTTAATTAAAACATTAATAAAGCAGTTATTTTAATAAATGTTTCTCTGCATTAATTATAAAGAAAAACAAATTGGTAATCAATTATACAAATCATATAGACGTTTGAGGAAAAAGTATTTTATTAATTGGTAAATCATTAAGTTGGGATATCGTTTGAACTTGATTCAATAATTTAGAAACATTGATTAGCTTTTTTTTTTTTTCCAAAAAATTATTTTGTAAATAATTTCATACATTGTTATTAATGTATTATTGAAATAAAAGATGCTAGAATTAAAAAAAAATGTTATAAATTAATAAAATTGAAAAAAAGTTTTACGACGATGTTACGATCAAAAATCATTTAATTAATATAACCACATTATGTAGCATAGCACAATAAACACCACAGTCGACAAGATGAAATGTTATTACACAATATCTACATTTATCACTTTCATGCGATGGAATTTTAATTTTCAGATCTTTCAAAAAACGTAAATCAAAAATTAAAATTATTTTTTGATAAAGAATCTTACTTGTCATAAAAATGATACTCAATAGATTATGCAATTAAAGTATCCATTTATTAAATGTGTTACCTACATATACTATAAAAATGTTTTACATTCTATCTCTTTATAACTTAAGAAGTTCATTTAAACATCCTAATTTTTTTCAAAATTTCTAATTTTTCTTCCAAATTATTTATTACACAAAACACCTTTTTGTATCTCGTATACCACAAAACACTGCTGAGGACCAAAACAATCTCTGTATATTGCATTGCATTAAAACTGAAAGTTAAAAAAAAATTCAGATACAATGAAATATTAATAAAATTAGAAAATATGTTAACATAATTGAAGCAATAGTAATAATAGTCATATAACAACAAAATTCAGTTATCATGAAAATATGATTCAATATATATAGTATATATATTGTAATTTTGATAGCAAAATAATTGGAAAAACCTATATAAAAACAACAAAATGTCATTACAAAAACTAACTTTTAACTCCACGCTAATTTAAATTGGTTATGTTGTCTCCAGTGTTTAAAGCCCACTTTTAGAGGGCGTTTTTGTAAGGGGGAGAGTGGTAAGATGTGACTTGCACAACCCTTTCATATCAGACCCCGACTCCTAGCGGTCAGTGCAGAGAGGACTCAGAGGAGAGAAGCTCAGTGTTTGAGAGATCAAGTAGAGATCGTGAGTAGGAATCGCAGAGCAATGCGATCAAGGTAGTACTTAATAAAACTATTGTTGTTGTTAATCAACAGAGGCCTGTTTCTTTTCTTATAATTTAAGACAGTTAAAAAATTCGCTAAGAGACCGATTATGCTAAAAGTAAATGGCATAGATCTCCAAAATAACTCGTCAGGAATTAAAGGCATAAAAGAGACTGTTGAAGGTGTGTTATCGTGACAGGATTAAAAAAGAATGAAAAGAGCTATTTTTATTAAAAAATTAAAACTACATATATGTGTGTATATATATATATACTGAAAATTTATATATATATATATATATATATATATTATAGTCAAATAATTATATGCAGCAATTTTCACATTTTTCAATAATTATATAAATTTTTATGTGGATTCGAACTCAAAATTGAAGTAAAAATTATTACATAAACTTTTCCAGCTTTCAATTCTGAGATTACTCTTTTCACTTTCTGGAGTTTTGGATCATTTTTATTTATATATTAACGAAACTCATACTTAAAAATCTAAGAACCACAACATCAAGTAACAGCATAGTGTAAATTTTTTTTAGAACCATAACATCATGTAAATTTTTTTAGAACCACAGCATTATGTAAATTTTTGAGAAATGGATATATACCTATTTCGTTATAATATTTATTCCTATTAAAATAATTATAAACACTAACAAATAACATTTAGGTAATATAAGAACTATAAATTATACTTCGAAAGAGAAAGGTATTGAAACCTTCACACAGTATGCAAAAAAGAAAAAGAAAAAGAGTTTTTAACAAGTTATTTTGAATTAAGTCATAACCATTTTCCAGCATGATTATTTTATTTGTCAATATCCTTTAATAAACACAATTCTGAGCTTTAAGTATTATTGATACCTAGACCTTCAACTCCCTTACAATAATATTCGTAATAAGTTAATCCACAACATACTAGTAAGACCTCCATCTATTGAAATAATCTTATATAAATTTGAACATAAATCTATTTAACTATTTATATGCAATGAAGCATGATATATTGGAAGAAAACTACTTTCTGCAGATTTATTTTAATGAAATAATTTTTTTTTGTACAATATGTTTGCCATCATGTGTGCTATCATATCTGATTTACTCATAACAACTGCATTTATTTTAATCTTGGAAAAGCTAGACTTTAAAAGCTTCTAAATAAATAGATTTTACTAACACAAATTCACAGGTAATTCTTTAACTTAAAATATTACGTTTTATATGAAATATAAAGTACATGTATTTGAATCTACCAAATTCAAATAAGAAAAGGAAGAAAGATTTATTACTCTTTTATAGTCATTAAGAAATACATCTAACAAGTACTTGTCGGAACCATTCCCTTGGGAAATTTTGTATAATATTTGTTATTTGAATGAAAAAAGTAGTGATAAATCTGTTTGATAACACCATTATTCTTGTCGTCTCTCACCAACACTTCCGAATTATCAATTACCTTTCTAAAATCTATACTTATATATGAAGTTATTTATTTTTTATAAATGTATTGTGCTTGAGTTATTGTTTTATTCTTGAGCTTATTTATTTTCTTTGTAATGTGATATATCTAAAATATGTTCGAGACATTCTTACGGGTGTGTGATTTGATTAAAAACATTTAAATTTATAGGTTTTTATCTTCTCAATTCATATAAACGTCATTAATTTTTTAACTTCTAATACATTTTTGTGTGAAATTATAATTTAGATCTCTGTGAAACATCTTTTTATTTTACGCGATGAATAAATTATTTTACGTTTTTACAAAGATCTAAAGTGAGATTATTGCATTAATATTAAATTGATCCTTATTCTAACTTTCCATGTTGTCACTACTAAAAACAAAAACAAAAAATATGAAAAAATGGGTGCATTCTAACAAAGTATTCTGTATCTTCATTTAAAATTAAATACTTTATTGCTGAAATACAACCACAATTTAATTTAATACACGCATTTTCTTGTTATTAAGCTTTTCGATTTCTTTAAAAATAACTATTAATTTCTGATTTTACTTTTTTAAGCTTTCATACATAGCTTTCAAATATTTATCAAGATGCTTTTAAAATAATGCTGCGAATGGGTTTAATATATATTTTTTTCTTGATCGTCTGAAAATGAGCATTTTTCATACACTCTCAAAGTGTAGAGTTAGGAAATACGTCGTAATCTTTTTTTACTCAGATTTAAAAAGAATGCCTTAAATTCTGTTTAATTTAATCTAATTTAAGTTTTGAAATAACGATACAGTATTTTAATTTACTAACACATTATGGTAATTGATTCTCAAGGTATATCATTTAAATGTTTGAATTGAGGAATTTTAATAAATCCAGAATGAATGCAATGCTAATGGAGATTTAAAAAGTAATTAAAATTATTTTTTGAGGATGAATTAGAAATGGGCTATATTTGTTAAAAAAAACTCTGGTTGCAAGAAATATTGAATTCTCAACTTTTATAAAATATCTCAATGAGACTAAAAATCTCGTAAAAGAATTTCAGTATTTCCAACCAAACCGAAGATGAAGGAAAATAATATGTATTCAAATATTATATCCAGGTATTTCAAAATATTGACGCAGGGGTGTTTTCAGAATAAAAATTCCGAAATTGAAGGCGAAAAACTCACTTCCTAAACCAAATCGAAATATGACGTTTTCGCTTTCGAATTTTTTTTCCTTGTAAAAAATTCCTTATTCTCCGTTTCGTTCTTACTTTCTGACATTTCGTTTTATCCAACTGTATTATTCAGAGCCCTGTAGACTGCATTGCTTTGAAGGTACCGTACTCCGAGTCGGAATATGTAAATTAAATCTACAGAGCAAGTGTATTTCTGAAGTTTAAAATGATAAATCGAATAGGTAGGACTCTTTCTTCGAAAACAAACGTGTTTGAAATACATTATGACATAAGCATGAGCTTATAAATTGTGAAAAACTAAAATATTACGGATTGATGTAGAATCACCTTTCTTATAAATTGGAGAAATTTGTAAAAAATGTGATTTCATTTCTAAATTATGCCTGGTATTTAATCTGTTTTATTTTAGATAATCAATATATTATATTTTTATACGATTGAGTCTGGATCAATACGAAATTTTCAATACTAATTTTCTTAGGCATATAGATGAAACATAGTACGAAATGTTTGCTTTAGAAAAATACTGGGAAAGAAAAGGATTCATATAAAAATACTACTTACAAAAGGAAATTATATTTTTGATTTTTAAAAGAATTGAAATCATAAAAATTGAAAAAAATCAGAAGGTAACAAAATTGTAAGAATAAGAATTGTATTTATCTGCTTTAAAGATGTGCAACATCCACACAGATTATTATTAGATTATAAGTGTAATAATATACTCTCTAAATTACACAATCAAAACAAAGAGAAAAACAAATGATAATCAAATTCTTTTTATTCAAGTTTTGAATATTTGAGATCTTAACTCTATCAATTCTCCCTGTGGTAACCTTTACTTAAACGATTCTGGATTATGGTTTGAATGCAAATTTAATTCATTTCAAACAAAAAAAAAACCGAATTCGAGAGGAAGTGAACAAACTGTACTTGATGTTCAGCAAGGACCTCCCTGACAGCTCCTTATGTAAAAGATGGTTTGGCTCGGAAGTCACATATTTACTTCCTTAACCACCAGCTAACTTCCAATTCCAGAACTCACTATTTTTCATTTCATCATTGATTAATATGTAATTTATCTAAACCATTCATTGCGCTTCATAAATTCAATCTAATCTACATGAATCACATTTCATTTTATTCGGGCGAAATTTTATTTCAATCAATTCTGTTAGAAATTTCACCAGGTTTAATTGAAGAAAAAATAGTGATATAGTCCAACATCCCTAATGAAAATATTATTTTTGTATGAAAAAGGAAATGTATCGTATTTTAACAATACAATGGAATTTTAGTCATTCGAACGTTTTAATTAAATTCTGGTTTTACGTCATACTTGACGAATATTTAAAATTATTCAGTTGCCTTTCAGATGCATGTAAATTTCTTTCAAGACCGCTTATAAATTACAAAAGAAAATCTTTAATTTTAACAACATTAAATTGTTAAACGTATGAGCCAAAACTTTAAAAATCTATTTTATTTTTAAATCTGGATGGAATAAATGGGGAAAATTTTTTCTGCTGAAAACTTTCATAAAAGTGTATATAACTTCTCAAATTTATGTAATCGGCAAACACACACAAGTATATATATATATATATATATATATATATAAAGAATTGTTTGCAACAGTTTTTGGGAATAAATTATATATTTGAAATACATCATTTCATTCAGCATTACTATTTTAATATAACAAAAAAATCAATGATTTCGTAATTTAATAATACGAAAAAACGATTTATTTTAAGAGTATTATTGCAATTACTGCTAAGTATTTAATTATTTATGAAACACATTAATTAATTTAATATTTATTAAATTATTAATAATAATAAATACTTTTTTTTGATATTGAAGTAAATTATATTCAAACTATAAATCTGTATATCTATAAAACATCGGTATTTTAAACGTCATCAAGAGAACGTTAATTGAAATTAAATATTTGTCTTCATTTAAAAAAATGTTTTACACAATATAGAGACACAATAATCTTTAATTAATTTCGACAACATCTTGAAAGGCGATCATAACTAAATTTGTACCTATTCACATATTCTATACCTTTCCTTTTAACTAAACTTTTTAAACTTCTTAATAGGATCAAATTATAAGCAACATCATTTTTTTCTTCAAATTTCTTGGTCCCTATTGTATAATTATAAATTAACTCGATTATCATTACGAAACATTCATTAAGTCTCTTTAAAGAAGGCAACCAAAAGAATCCAATATCGCTAAAACTTTCTAATCCATTTTAGACGACGATGTGATGTAATTGATTGCAACGTTGAAAATTAACTGCGAATCACAGCAAGCTCGTACTATTAACCAGGAAAGCTACAACCGCAAAACACGTAGAGTAAAAAAAAGAAGAAAAACGATTCAATTATTAAAAAAAAAAAAAACACTGAATTTCCATCGTTTCTGAGTTTTCCGATATTTTAATAATATTGTGCTTGCACGAATATCCTGAGAATAATCGAGAAATGTCGCTTGGGTAAGACGCTCAGTGATTCTGTCTCAGCATAATGAGAAGTAGTTTTGCTCGCAGCGAGGTTACAATTTGTTTTAATGTCTCTCTCTCCGTTTAAAACAAAAGAATAAGTTATCGGTTTTTGTTAGTGTTCCTTAGA
The DNA here is from genome assembly GCA_019974015.1 of Nephila pilipes. Classification (NCBI taxonomy): domain Eukaryota; kingdom Metazoa; phylum Arthropoda; class Arachnida; order Araneae; family Nephilidae; genus Nephila; species Nephila pilipes. Next base: position 46,353 of record BMAW01096260.1, read on the forward strand.
TCTAACGACCTTTTTACATCATTTATACATAATTCCTTTATTTTCTCATACATTTGGCATGTAAGCAAAAAAAAATTATTGTTTTCAAAACGCAGTTTCAGAAATTTTGTTTCATTTTAATAGCCTTTTAAAACTTAAAAATATATTTTCTGGTTTATGGCACATTTATCGATTTATATTTAATGCAGAATTATGACAAAAAAAATTTTCTCAGAGATTTATTTATATAAGTTAAAATTTAATTACGTAATATATTTTTTGAAATAAAACTAATTAACAACTTCTTGCAACAATTTAATTCGTTGCCATCTGCTAACAATTTTTTTAGTTTCGTGAACTTAATGACCACATTAATGCTCTAGGCGCCTGCGGAACTCAATCTCAATAACCATATTCGTATAACATTACAATTTAAATTATCAAAAAATCCCTGAAGTTAGGAAAGAGAAAAAGGTACTTGTCTGTTTTAGCAGCATCCGTAAAATTACGATTATGCTAAGTCGTCGCCAAACTCGTGAAACCTATTTTTTGATGCAACCTACTTGGCGATATTTCTCAGTCGCTTGGCGATTAATCATAGAGCGCCGCTGTAATAGACAATTACCGAGAAAAATACGAATATCTCAACGTTATATAGATTCTTATAGTTTCTTTTTCAAATCTAAACTATTGCATTGTCCGAAAGAACAAAAAAAAAAATAATTAAAGAATTGTTAGCTCTTCCGATGGAGGAACTTAAATTTTTTTAAGTAGAACAGAATTGTTCTTTTCAAATGCATTAATGGGTGGTTTTTCCATTTTGCCGGCGCAAGTGATAAATAATAATGATACAACCGATTCCAAATGGAATATGTGTATACTGTGTTTTGTGTCATGTATACTGTGTTTTGTCATGTATATGTGTATACTGTGTTTTGTCATGTATATGTGTATA
>BMAW01096260.1:61684-72723 GCA_019974015.1 Nephila pilipes
CACACACACACATATATATATATATATATATATATATATATATATATACATATGTACACATATATACACACACACACACATATATATATACACACACAAGGTGTTTCGAAATTCACGAGCGAAAACTTAAGAGGTGATCGAAAACATTTAAACAAGCAATTTTCACCACACAATGCACAGGTAGAGAGCAAGCGGCGAACCGCTAGACGACACTGTAATGGAAAGCATAAAGAGCTATTATTCTCACACATCGTCATTCTAATGTTTATTTTAGGAGACATGACCTTTTCCTGATTACAGTATTTCACAATATATATATATATATATATATATACTAAAATCTATGACAGGTGCTTTCTATTACAGGGCCGTATAACGGTTCACCCCGCTTGCCCTTCACCTGTGAATTGCATGGTGAAAAAATTGATTGTTTAAATGTTTTCCATCATCCCTTAAATTTTGGCAAATGAGTTTTGAAACATTCTGTATATATATATGTAACGATCCTGTCGACTAAATGTTTATTTACTTTAATGTTTGTGCAATAGTAATGAATCAGTCCATACATGGCCGAAATACTTATATTTCCATATTGTAGCAGACTTTAGTCGGACTCCGGCCACCAAAGGCAGAAGCAAAACTACCATACAAATTTCAGATGATCAACAGAGAGAGAGGACGGGTAATGAGAGGAGTATAAGCAGAGCAATAAGAAGAGAAGAGAAGAGCGCGTTTTTCGCTGTGTTTTGCTATTTATATGAGGGAAAATTCAATTAAACGTCAGAGTCCAAACTATCTGAATGGAAGGACTTCCAGGGAAGATAAGTATAGACCCAAAGTCTGGTAGGGATCATCCCTACAGGTCTGTTCCGTGAGAAGAGAGCATTGTCAGCAATTTTTTTTGAATATTATTTTATACAAATCTTTTGTGAAATTATTGCAGTTATTCATATACTTTTAATATACATAAATATCTTTCTCAAAATCGATAATGTTTCGTAATATGAAAAAAAGAGATTCCTTAAACTTTTGATTAAATAAAAATATTTGGAATTTAGACAATTTTGTTCAAAGTATTGTTTGATTGTTCAAACTATTAAAATTTAACGTATAATTTCTACAGTTAAATTATATAATAAATGTTCGTAAGCATTCGATACAAATTGCATATGAAATTAACTTTTTATGCCTATAGAATTAACTATTATTAAATATAAAAATAACGGAAAAATAAAACGCTTTTTCAATTGTTCTCAAACAATAATCTTCTAACACTCATATATGAATTTAAAATGTTTTTATTCCTATTTATTCGTAAAAACTATTAATTTCCATCACTTATTCTATTTACCATTGTAATAAAAACAAACATTCTCGGGAGACCCTTTTCACAATTTTAATTAACAGCACCTTAAAAATTTATTTAAAAAAAGCTTCTACCATTAATTAGTCATTCATAATACTTCTGCTAAAATGTTTCAAAAGTTTTTGTGTTCTTTTGGAGTATAAATTAACTGATTACCAGTGTAAGTAATTTCCTAAAATAAACTTTCGGAAATGCAATATTTTATCAAAAACTGTTGCGAAGTAGAAATATTTATTAAAACGCAGTTTCGTAAAATTGGTTTGAAATTCATGTTATCAGTATTTATTCGGTAATGGCGTTCGAACCGAACGAGAAAAGAGAAAAGTTACAAACCTTTATAAATGCTTTGTGAAAAACAACTGAGATACGAAAAAGGCGATGAAATATTAATTCTATTTCCTTAACTTTATAAAGGGATATAGATCAGAAATGGGAAAACATTTTATATTGAAAGGCTTCTTTAGGTTATTTGTAAATAAGAGTATCCTTTTGACTTTTTAAATTATAATTTAATACCGTAACACTAATTATACTTTGTTCAAATACACATAAATATTAACATTTTTAATTATAGTATCTTGACCCTTCTAATGTAATTCTTTGCATAAGACTCAAGTAAAATTTTATAAAGAAGTTAAAAATTGTCTTGTCGGTTTCAAAATCAAAATCTGTCTATCGATATCACGCTAAGTCTTTTTCGATAATTGCAAAAAGTGTATTTTTTAAGATGATGAAAAAAATTCCTTAAAACATATAATATATGGTTCTTTAGTCATTAAATACATTGAAAAAGTTACAATAGACTATCAGCAACCCCACAAATATTTTAAAATTATTTTAACTGATGAAATAAAAATAAAAAAGGTACATAAATATAAATGAGAAAAACTTCAACTAAATTTAAATTGATTTTCAAGGTCATGTTTGTCCATGAAAAGATAATAAAACATTCATTTCTGCTTTGAATAAATATCGTTAAGTTCCTGCGTTAATATAAAATGCATTTTCTTATGAATATAGCTTTTCCGAAAAAAAAAATTGAAAAATTATTTTAAAATTATAAATATTATATTCTTATAAAGCATTTTTATTATTCAAAATAATTTAAACTTAACGCTTGTCCTTTAAGAAACGACCTAAGACTTTTAAATAATTATACTTTCTAGAACATTCAATGCATATGTACAATACTTAAAATCATAAAATCTAATTCGATATTTTTGAAATGAAGAAAGTAATCAAGAGACAGGAATATTATAATTACTATTCATTTGAAACATGAACTCAAAACACTAATTTGGAAAGAAAAATTAAAAGCGTTAAACTCATTAATAATCATTTATTGGCCATCGTTGAAACTCGAAACAAAACTAATTTCACTTTTCTAATCATTATCCAAAACCTAAGTATTAGATTGTAAGGAAAGGAAAAAAAAAGATTTCCTCTTAAATTATCTTACACAGAAAAAAACAAAAAATAAAAGCCTTTAATTTTCCTAATATTATAGTTTCCAAAAAGAAGATTTTCCTTTATTTTAGCTTTGTGTTTGATAAAATTTTAATTATACTTCTTCCGATTAACTTTTCTCGTGAGTCGATATCACTTTAATTATTTTCAAGATGATTTCTTCTTCAGTTACCAATGCATACCCAGTTTGCTAAAAAATCAAAGGAAAATAAATATGAAGCATAAGAAAAAAAACGTCATGGTATTCCTTTCCTTTTTTAAAAAGTCCGAAGTAAGATTTCGTAAATGTATTAAGTTACATTGAATTTAGTTTTACGATGGCAATTTATGCAAATTTGAAACATATGAAGACATTAAAAAAAGAAAACTAGAAAATCTACATATTTCTTCCTTTTATTGGAATAAAGAAATTTAATTTCTTTTAAAAATATTCCAAACTTACAAATTAAACAAAACTATTCTTTTACTAATTTTGTAATCAGATTGTAATATATATATATATATATGTGTGTGTGTGTGTGTGTATATATATATATATATATATATATATATATATATAATTTTCAACAAGACTTAATTTGATGACGTATTCAAATTGTATATTTTACTTGCTTTTAAATATTTAGTTAAGAATTTCTTTTTCCAAAAATTATTAATTATATATATTCTCTAAGATTTTACATTCAGTTGTTTGTGACATATTCGAATCTGAACTGAATAGGTTAGATAAATTCATTGCAGTTTTTTGTACTTGTTTAAAAGAATAAAAAGGTATTCAAAGTAATTAAAAATTATTAAAAATTTAGCATTCTTATGATTATATATATTTATATTGAAACAAATATGTAAATATAATTGATGTCTAATTACAATACATGAAAATGTATGAACATTCAATTTTTAAAACTTAGTAATTGCATAAAAAATAATTGTTATTATCGCCTGTGCACATTTAAATACAAAAATGATTGTTTGGATAAATTTGTATTTTCATTTTTAATTCTTTAGTGTTTATGTTTCATCTATATGTTTTCATTTAGTTTCCTTCTAACCTTTACTTGAATACCCACTTAAGGGCTAATATTGTTTTATTTTTCCTTAAAGTATTCGTATTATTAACATAATTTACAACTTATTGCACAATGGATTAACATAGTTTCTCAATAATTTGAAAATTTAATTACTAAGATCAATTTGAGAGTTTAGTTTTACTCCGCTTGATTAGTGAACATAAATGTAAGAGATATAATTTTTATGTAAGTCATATTTTAATGATATGCCTTCCTTTTATAATTGTGGTAAAAATCAGTGTAAAATGAGCTTGAGTATTGCCTTCAAATAAGGCAATATAATCTTAAAAACAACTAACGAAAGCAACGAACTGTTGTTAGTCAATCATTTCTGATAATTTTACAATTAAGGTAATATGTTACGTAAGTTATCAATTAATTTAGTATACATGTTGTAAAAATTAATTAACTTGCAGATGAGTTTCTAATTACATTATAAGTGAATTCTATGTTCGGTGTTTAAAATATGAATATTAAATAAGTGTTTGAAATTTCCATTTAATGGTTTTTAATCTGACAGTCAACGAAGGTATATTTAGGTAACGTGTCAATAAACGTAATAATTAAACTTCAACAATATGAAACGAGAAAAGTATTAACTCACGTTAAAAATTAAAATTGAGCATGTCAAAATAACTGTGGTAAAAATAATGTGGTTCGAGAAAATTAATTTTGCAGGTGCAGGTTTACATATTTTTCATATTTATTAATTTAATAAATTACATTATGATTTAAATAAAATTGGATTATTTCATAATCCTGAAAATTAGTATAGAATAAAGCAAGAAGTTTTGTTTCTCTAATAGCAAAAGTTCTTTCAAGTTAATGAAATTTTTCATTAAAGAAGTACTCTTTTAAAAGTTTAATAACTTATTTCTTAGGAATGGTGGCTGCGATAGCCTAGTGGCCATGGTTTCGGATTCGTTGCAGGCGGTTTTTCTCATTCGCGGATTCGATGCTTGGCCGCTAAAGACCCGCCGTATAGCCGGGGCTGATGCACATTAAATCTGTCAGGACATAAAGTCCTCCCATTGGCGTAGTGTGGAAGTTAGGAGAGAGGGATGTCAGCTCAAGTGTCGTCCTCGTCACTTTACTGAAGTACAAAATTACGAGGTCTGCCCTCGTGTTGCTTCTTGTGCAAACATTATTTCGATTTACACAACAGTTAGTAAATTAATTATTGATAAAAGGAATAATGAGTATATACTCATAAAATAATCATTATACAGTAGTACCATTGCTAACTACGGACTGAATTAACGACGAGTTGCCGTAAACAAAAACATTTCTTTGGAAATGATGCTTTGTCTATTGATTATATACTTGTAAGACTATTATTATACTTGTAGAAAATCATGGTTTGAAAAATGCCAGTTTTTGTTAACTTTGATAATTCTTGAACGAATTACCGACGTTTATTAATGCTACCAGTATTTTTTTTTATATTTCATACTGAGTAAAATAAAATTAATGCATTATTCATATTATATTCACAAGTAATATCCATTATTAAAGCATAATTGTTATATAAATTAATTGAACTTGTTGTACAGATAAAGCAACAAAATAAATAAATAAATTTGATGAATAGTATATCTAAGCCTTATATAAGTACTGGATTTGTTTAAAATGACGAATGGTTATTTTAACAGATTTTTTAGAAAATAGTAATCCTTGTGTTAAATTTTTAAAAAATAAGGAAAATTCTTCTGTTTTATAGGAACAATGGATTAGAATACAGGTTTTCTTCGTTTTCAAAATGTAATTGCTATGTATTCAATCGAAAAAAAAAAATATTTGAAAACACAAGTTAAAGAAAAAAAATTGGAAGCTATCTCTTTCTTTATAAGATTCTATAAATACTCTTAAAATATATTATTTCAATATTAGTTTTTTTTTATATTGTAATAATTAAATACAACACATGTGTGTATATATTTGGGCCATACAAAGATAAGTATTTGAATACTAAAAAATATTGAATGGCTCAATGCAAGGAAAAATAATTAATCTTCAATATTTATAGCTTCAAAAACGTTTTTATAGTTCTTACCTATAGATTTTTTGAGCTATATATAATGTAAGCTTTAAGACGTAAAAATAATGAAGTTTAATGTGGCATTCAAAACTGTCAACAGCAACTTTTTACTGTACCATTTATGTTGTCTGTGGGGATAGTTTAAAAGAGAAATATAGCTACAGGAGACGACATCGAATAGCTTTTTTTAATGGTCGCCATTAAAGAAAAATGTCCTTTTCCTTCTACAGAACTAAATATGTTTCAATGCATCGAAGCAATATTTTTCAGTCCTTATTTCGTATAGTTCGATAACATAGCTGAGCATAACGATGGTTTTAAAAGGGGAGTTGGAAAATGCAATTAAATTTTTAGTCAGTCGTACTAAAATTGAGGATATAAATAAAGAGAAGGAAAGTTGCGAACATTGTGGCATTCATATTTTAATAATAGTTCATACATATGAGATGATAATTTTCAACATTAAGTTACTTTTTTTTTTTCAAAATTTACATTAAAATATCTACTTTTATTCAACATGAATTTTAATGATAAGATGATACTGTTGGCTGAAACATTTCTAAATCGTACAAAGCAGAAAATATTTTCGTATTAATTGTTTTCAGAATCAAAAGTAACAAATACCAGAATCCATAAAATATATTCAATTTGAACATTCAAATTGAAATTCTTATGAAATGAACAAATAAATTTATCAAAATTGCTTAACATTATTTAGACCGATGGCAACAAAAATAGTTTTTAATTAGTTTCCCATAGTCATTCAATATCTGTGCATGTTAGTCATTTTTTCAGAGCTTTTTTACTGCCATAGGAATTTATTATTTCAACAGCCATGTGCCTGCCATTGCGAATACTTTTAGTATGACCCCGTTAACCCTTGGAAGTTGAGATCCATTCTACTAAACCACTGGTTAAATGAACCGCGAATTACAATATTAATAAATATTAAGTGATATTATAAATTCTAACATCGATAAGAATTTTATGATTAATGAGGGTTTGCGTTAAATTATAGAACAACAGGTTAATTTGAAAAATATATATTTTGGGTCATATATGCTATTTTTATATCAATAATAAAGCTATTACTTTTTATTACTTCTATAACAAACTTTCGAAGTGGATTTTCATTTTTTCAAGCAACCATGTAGTGTAGACTCAAGTATACAAGCAAATACTGTCAGAGAACTTCATCTATCGAAGTTCTCCGACAATAACTGCTTGTCTTGCATTTTTTCCAAGTTCGCTCTGTAACACTGAGTTTTTCTCGATCGCATAAGCCTTTGTTGATGCTTACACTCTTACTACATAAATTTTAATAATTATGGAAATCACTCATACAAGAAAAATTCTGAGTAACTTTTAAAATTTGACAAATATAAAATGATTGAACGTACTGCGAGAGAAATCTTGAAATTATCTCTCACAAAATAATTCGAATTACATTTTCTTATGGTGATTCATATATGTAAAAAGAATGAAAAGATGTATTAACTTCTGCTCCTATCAAGAAGTAATGACGACAACCGAACGTAGATTAATTTGAATTTCATTAAAATATAATAATTTTGACGCCTAAATTTTTAGGAGTAATATCTCAAGCGATTGCTGATCGAGATAGCCATAGTAAAATAGCATGTAAAATATACTCGCGTGCGAACGCGGGTCCAACTGTAGATCGGAACACGCAAACACAAAGCTATGATAATACATAACGTTTTTGTTTCCCAATTTTCAAAATTAATCATGTACCTGAAAACTACACGTAACCACTAGAGCTAATTCAATAGTTTTTTTTTATTCCTAAATTTTGAGAACTGAAGGAAATGGTCAAGCTTATGGTAATGTAGATGAAGCAACGATGCGTCATTGAGTTTCAGATACTTGAGGGTTGCGAATCTATCCTAATTTATGGCTGAATGAAAAACATTTACTGCGTCTTTCACCTCTTCCAAAAAATGAGTGAGCGCTTTAAAAGGCATTTTTCTTTTTCTTTTTTTTTCTCAGATTCACAGTGAAAGCAACCATCACAGTCTGGTGTCAACAACAATCACCGGAGTTTTTTTCTCACCAGTTAGCACGACAAGCAAAAACGTTGTAACGAGTGAGTGGAAAGGAAAGACGTCTGTATCAAAAAGTGAACAAGACATTACATAAAGATGTATGTAGATTTCAGGTGCAACAAGAATTTGGAAAAAGGGTCACAAATAAAAAGTTATGACCAAAGAAGCATTTCTTTTCAATCAAGTATCTTATCTTAAAAAAACTTTTCAATAAGAAGATTAATTTTTTTTAATTTTAAGGGGATAAATTGTGGGCTTTTCGCAAATTTTCTCTTCGACCAACACCTGAGGCTTTTTTCTGATTTTATACTTAAATCCCCAGCTTCTTCCCAATCAGATAAAGCGTGATTTCATAGTAAGAAAACATTGGAAGTGCAGCGAATAGATATAATCAAGACGTATGGAAGTGACCGAGAATTATACTGAAGATCATGAAAGTTACGGTAATAGGAAAGGTATTAGTGTGATATGCACTGAAGTATTCTGGCATGTATTGTGGAATATTGTAGATTAGGACTCAAACTGCTATAGTAGTTACTGGAAGCACTCACATTGTATTACAGTACGTGCATTCTTTGATAGATTATAGAACTTGATAATATTCGCGGATAAAGAAATTGAACTAATTCAGAGCATTTCCTCTCTTTGAGGATCAATAAAACTTATATTTTAGATATCAGTGATAATTTTATTTATTTGATCTGTGTTTGAACTTAAGTTGAGATTTAAATATTATAATTAGAATAATGTTTAAGATAACAGACGACACATGTAATCAAATGTCGTCAAAGAATGAATAATATTAATGTAATATAAATTCTAATAATCAGACACAGTAGTTTAAGTATGTAGATTGTGAAGATGTTTAAAGTAAATTGAAGCTAGGTGCTATTAAGATTACATATCAACTTATATTTTTCTTAATTATTTTCCCCTATCACTAGATTATTATTTTTAAAGTATCTGAACTCTATTGTCTTTTAAACATCTTTTTCAAAACATGAAAATTATTCTTCTATTGCAATGATGTTTTTCTTAATTTTCATGAAACTTAGATCCAACTTTATTAAAATTAATTCTATAACCATCCACAAAATCATAATTCTTTAGTGAATCCCAAAGAAAGATAAGAAAAAGATACGACTATAATGCATACATCTTGTGATGCTTAAAAAGAAAATTTATTTTCCATGTATAATGTTTATTCTAAGTAATTTAACTGTTCAGTTTTTTTTTTTTTGAGATTGATTGTATGTTCACGTGAATGTGATTAACTATTTTAGCACCTGAAATTATATTTAAGCGTTAGTTTTGTAATTTATTTCAATTTAACTATTTAAATATGAGCAAAAACTGATGAAAGATATTTCGAGAATCGGGAATTTACGATTTAATTATTTCTTGATAAATTATTCATTTTCTGAACGAATTTATTCAATTGAACACTTATTTTTATATTATTACATTTGCTATATATACTGTAATGAGCTATTCTATGAAATCACCATCTTTACAGGATAACACTTATTTTAGCTACATATATATACAAATCTGATCGTTAAAATATAAAGAAATTTAAAAGGAATCACTTGCATTATAAGGCTTTTTATGCTAGTGTTATTCGAAGAATCTATAAGCATCCTTCATATTCACAACTTTTATTTTCTACAATTATCAGAAACACGTTCTTCTAAGATTGAAAGAAATATATAATATAACAATATTCCAATAATTCTACGAAATTTATTAGAATAGAAGGAACAACAACGAAACAAAATTTCTTTTAACAGAAATGGAGCAACGGAAAGACGTTAGTCATTATAATTAGTGTAATAAAAATAATATTATCAAGCAAAACGTATAATATATTTATTTTTATAAACTCCTTTAAAATGGTGTGCAAAATAATACATTCTTAAATACATTTGAATTTGATATTCCATTCGTTGTATAAATCATTTAAAATAATAATTTATAATCAAAGTTTTCCGATTGTTATCAATCAACAAATTATCTGCGATTCACTGCATGAACACTTTCCACTAAGCCTATATGGTACGTTTAAATATTAAGCAGGTAACAACAAAACAAAAATACGAAGGCTGAACGTGGAAAACGGGCTTAACAGCACATCACGTATGAAACTTTGCAATTATCTTTAATCACGTTCCTTACAACGACAGGAACTCGTGGTAAAGCTTTAATTTCTGACTTGTGACCGCTATTTCCAACGCTCATTACTTTGCCATTTGTAGAAGAGACTGAATAAAAAAAAAAAAGAAAAACATTAAGAATCCTCCTGTACAGTTTCTAAAAACTTTTTTTAAAGTCTTTCCGTTCTCTAAGGAGTGATTGGGCACTAACAAAACTAGAAAATACATTTGATTTCTGAGATACGTATTATTTTATAAAATCGCGTTTTCCCTTCCTGTTCCCAAATGTCATTCAAACAGTAAGATAGACCGAGAACGTTATATTAAAAACCTCTTAGTACTCGGAAGATTTTAAGGAATAAAATTAATGTTCTTTGACTGTTTGAAAAATGTGAAATGAAAAACTGGCTCGACCTCAAAATGAAAAACAAATCTCGTTTGTACTCTAAATTAAGCTCAGATTTTCCTTCATCAGAACACATTTCTCACTCTAAAATCTGGAACAGTATTTAAATTACCTTATTACCATTTTTGTTTTTCCTTAATTCTTTTCCGTTGAGATTTGCTTCGTTTTTTAGGTAATTTTGTATTTAATTTGGTTGTATTTTCTAATTATAGGTATATATTTGTTTTGAATTAAAATTGTTATGTATAAATTGTATCTTCAGTAATTTAGCACATTTTTCATTACGATATTTTGCAAGTTTTGATTCAGAATAATATATTTAACATAATTGTTTGGGCCATTTTGTTACTTAACTGATTTTTTTTCAGTTAATTCTGTAGTACTTGTAGCTATTTAGTTTTTATAAATGTTTTAAAAATTAAATATATAAACTCTATAACAAAAAAAAAAAAAAAAAAAAAAAAAAAAAAACA